>JAJOZX010010267.1:137500-146472 GCA_023014485.1 Bathynomus jamesi | reverse complement strand
CTCCCGGACGAAGCCGTAATTACAACAACAACAACAACAACAACAACAACAACAACTACTACTACTACTACTACTACTACTAGTAACAATAATAATAATAATAATAATGATGATGATGACGACAATAATAATTAATCTTTATCGCAGGGGTTGTTTCTTTGAATTTTAAATTAGCAAATTCCATCCTTCAAAAAAGGTGAAAGCAACAAGCGGGTAATTATAATTTATAAATGTTGTATAACCAAACGTTAGAATTTTTCCGAACATCGTCGGTATTTTTGTTCAAAATAAGGTTTGAAAACTTTCTCATAAGCCACTGCAAGAAAAATTTAAAGTTCACGGCATAAGGGATAAAGTTCTTAATTGGACTGCTAATTAGCTAACTCGCAGAAAACAGAGTACTATTAAAAGGGGAAAAATTAGTGTGGGCTAATGTAACCAGTGGAGTTACGTTAGTTTTGGGTCCAGTTTTGGGACCAGTATTTTTCATAATATACAGAGTGGCCACAAAGTCACTTTGCAGTGAAATTACAGCATATCTGTATGTTGCCTTTGTTTATCGTGCAAAGGGACTTTGTGACCATCCTTTATCACAATAGGAACTCTAATTATAGATACTATGTCAGATAGGGTGTTAAACATAGCCTCGAAGGAAAGATATTTAAGATCTATTGTTACTAAATACTCAAAATTATTTATTTAGACTTTAAAAAAGCGTTCGATACAGTTCCGCATAGAAGATTAATTGCGAAGGTTAAAGCGCACGGTATACGCGGTCAGGTAGCTAACTGATTAGAGCAGGGGCCTTCAACCTGGGCGGTTGTTGTTGTTTAGCCGATCAGCCCACCCTGATCGAGCAAGCCGGCGGCACGCAGGTAACCGATCGCCCACTTCGGAGTGGACCAGAGTTCAGCGCACTAGTGATGTTGTGTTGTGTTCGTTGTTGTGCTAGGGCGGTACAGTCTGTCATAATGTGTTCAATTGTTGTGGTGTGTCCTGGCACAGGTGGCAGGTGTCGTCTATGGAGTTGTCTAGTCTGTGTTTATATGTTAGTAAGTTGGGGTGATGTCCACATCGGAATCGTACTAAGTTAACTCGATCCGATCTGCTCAGGCTGATCTCTGACCTGTTAATGGGTGGCGGCTTCGCACCTAGGACCGCATTCGGAACCGAGTCGTGTCAGTGCTTTGTGGATTAGGTGTGTGTGTGTGTGTGTTTTCTGTACTTGTGTGATGTCTGTGGGCGTGGTATGGAATGGAGTATTTGGTTATAATGTCTCTCTGGTGTTACCTTAATGGTGCGAGGTGTCGGTGCGTGATTGTACATGTAGTGGCAAGGGTGTTGTGGGTTAGTTGTCGCTGCTGCCATGAATTGTGTTCCCCTCATGTCTAAATGTTCCCTAACTTTCAGTATTTTGTTTCTGTGTGCAGGTGTTCTATTGATGTTGTTTGAGTGCATCCTGTAATGATACGAAGTGCGTTGTTTTGTATTGTCTGTAAGGTGTTTATGTGTGTGTTTGAGATAATGGGTGCCCAGCATGGGCTAGCATAGTCCATAACTGAGCGAATATATTGTTTGTATATGAGTGATGTTGTTTCCTGGGTGTCCAAAGTTTGTGCCTGTTAGTACCCTAAGCGTGTTAAGTCTTGGCGTACATTTGTTTTAATATCCTGAATGTGGTTTGCAAAAGATAATGATGTGTTGTATGTGACCCCAAGTATTTGGTCCTGTGAGTGTGTGGAATGTTGATGTTGTTCAGTGTAAGCTGTGGAATTACCTGGTGTTCTTTTGTGTTGCTTGTAAGCAAGGTGATGGTTGATTTTGTGGGCGCTACTTGAGTTATTGTGTGTGAGCCAGTCTTGTATACTGTTTATGTATGTTTGTAGGTTATTTGTAGCGGTGTCGATGTTGTTGTGGGTGGATGTTAGAGTGATGTCATCTGCATATGATGATAAGGTAAGCTTGTTATCTATGGGTGTTGGAATGTCATGCATGTATAAGTTGAAGAGTGTTGGTGAGAGAACAGAGCCTTGAGGGACCCCGTTCGGAAAAAGCTTGTTTTTGGATGACTTGCCATTAAATGTGACATGTGAGTATCTTCCTGAAAGATAGTTGCTCAGCCATTTTGGTGTTATTGTGCAGGTTTGTGTTGAGTATTTTGTTTATGAGAGGGAAGCGTGGGATAGCATCAAATGCTTTACTAATGTCTATTGTTGCTAATAGTGTACGTTGAGCTGGTCGTCTGGAGTTGATGCCATCCATGATGTGCTGCGTGAGGTTAGTGAGTAATGTCGTGGTTGAGTGGTGAGGTCTGAATCCATGTTGAGTAGGCGATAGTGGAATGTGTGGGTTGGTGATTTGTAAGATTAGTCTTTCTGTTACTTTGGAAGGTGTGCATAGTAAAGTAATGGGTCTATAGGAAGCTGGTTCTGTTGGATTTTTGTTTGGTTTGAGTAGTGTAATAATTTCACCTTGTTTCCATATGTCAGGAATAATACAGTGTTGGTATGAATATGTGCTGATATTTGTGAGAGCTAGTATTCCTTGTGGGCCCAAGTGTTTAAGGTGTATGTTAGATATGTTGTCTGGTCCAGTAGCGGTAGCGCCCACTAGTGGGCGAATTGTGATTTTAGGTGGGCGGTAGAAAATTTTCACGAAAACTGTAATTAGATTCACTTAAGGGTGTGGTAAATATGAAAATTTAGACTTCAAAAGACCCGATCTAAATCGACGAAAAATATAGTTAGCACTAAGATCACACACACGTACGCACACACAAACACAATCGTTTTCTTCTACAATCTACATCTATTCTACAATAAAAGAAAATTGAATTGATTGTTATCAATCAAAGATGATCTCACAGCTAGTGACTTGGAAAAATATAGTAGTCATCTTGATGCACTAAAAATTGACACGGAAAATCGCATTCAAGACATTATGAACCTTAAAGTCGATGCGTGGATGGAGACTCCTTTTATTATAAACGTATGTGATGTTGAGGTTACCTGTCAAGAGGAATTATTGCAATTAAAATATGACGCTGAGTGCAAAGCAAATTTCAAAGAAGGTGGATACCTACAACTTTGGCAGAAAAAAAAATACCCAAGCTGTATCCACATTTATGGAATAAGATTTCCACTCTACTAGTAGCTTTCCCTACCTCATATCTGGTTGAATCAGGATTCAGTGTAGTGAACCACATTCTTACCAAAGAAAGAAATTGTTTGAATATAGCAGAGAGAGGAGATCTTCGTTTGTTTCTTACTAAAATAAAACCCAACTTAAAGTTTTAATTAGCAAGCATCAACCACAAGGCTCTCATTAAAGGTAATTAAACATTTATTTTATTTTTTCTTCTATTAATTATGATGATTTTTTTTTTCCCTAAGGTGGGCGATAAGTTTTTTTAATTCTCAAAAAATCAAAAAAGTGGGCGGTAAGCTAAAAAAGGTTGAATGGCCAGGAAACAGAGGGTCGTTGTTAATGGTAGGGAAACGACATAGATGTAGGTTTGACCAGTAACGTGTCAAAATTCGCGGACGATACTAAAATAGGCGGTAAAGTTCTTAACGTGGACGACAGAAATAAGCTCCAAGACGATGTACCTAGGATTATAGAGTGGACGGATAAGTGGCAGATGCAATTTAACGTAGACAAATGTAAAGTTTTGCATATAGGTTCTCGTAACAATAATTACACGTACACGATGGATGATAGACAATTAGCGAGCGTTGATGAGGAAGTAGATTTGGGCGTACGCGTATCTAAGGATTTAAAAGTTTGGAACCAGTGCCTGGAGTCTTGCGCAAAAGCTAATAGGGTGTTAGGCTTCATAGCGCGTAATTTCGAATTTAAATCGAAGAATATTATATTGCCCCTTTACAAGTCCCTAGTCAGGCCTCACTTAGAGTATGCCGTTCAGTTTTGGTGCCCGTATTTGCGTGAGGATATTGATAGGTTGGAAAGGGTTTAGCGATGTGCCACGAAACTAATTCCGTCACTACGCAACAAATCTTACGAAGATAGGATTAAAGAGTTAGACTTGCATTCACTCGAAACTAAGAGATTAAGGGGGGAGTTTATTGATGTTTTCAAAATTGTTAATAAAATCGCTAACGTAAATTTTGACAAACTGTTCATTGTCGACAATAGCAATACTCGTAATAACGGATTTAAATTACGTGGCAGACGTTTCATTACTAACATCGCTAAAAACTTTTTTACATTTAAAGTAATTGATAAATGGAATAATCTTCCCGCGTCCGTCGTGAATTCTACCAGTGTTAATATGTTTAAAAACTGTTTAGATAGGCATTTTAAAAATATTAACGTCGTTTAAAATAATAAAACAATTAGCAACAGGAGCTATGGGGGTAATGGTCGAGGTTTGAGTCCGTCGACGATTGATGCCAGCTTGTGACATGCCAGCGTGTGATATTGCCTGCGTTAAATTTATATTATTAAAAAAAAGAAATAGTAACACGAACTTAGATGTAGCTCGTAGCGTAAACTAACCCACTTTTTGTTATACTCTTCATATTTTTTTTGTTCTTTTCTCACCCTCTCTTTACTTGCATGCCTGTAGTTTGCATGGTATGACAGTGTTTCTTTGAGTTAAGACTGTGTTTGCATGGTTTGTAAGCGTTCTTATTTTACTTCTTTTCATCTTTCACCCTTTCCTATTCTCTTCGACTATTTTTCCGACTTTCGGTAGTGGCCGGTGGATGATGATGGTGAGTCTATCTCTCTTTTTCTGAATGAATGTTAACTCACGAGTGATAGGTTTTGCTACTTACTTAACCCCTTATCTCTTCTTTTAAACCCCTATTCTCTTCTTTTAACCGCCTACTCTCTTCTTTCTCTCGGGCTAACCTTAGAGTCGATTTTAGAGTCTTTGTTAGTCTTAGCATCTGTAGATCTGTAAAATTCTTAGTATAAATTTAAAGAATAGTCTTTTGTCTTTATATAAGTCGCCTGTTAAGCTTCACTTAGAATATGCTGTTCAGTTTTGGTCGCCATACATGAATAAGGATATAGAAATGTTAGAAAGGGTTCAGCGTCGCGCAACAAAGTTTATTCCATCTTCCAAGAAGATAGGCTGAGAGAGCTAAATTTGTATAAGTTACGAAACTAGCCATAAATGTGGGGATGTAAACAATGCTTTGGAGCTGCGATTCCTGCAAAAGAAAGCATCCCTGCTGTAGAGAGGTGATAACAATGACAACTCTACTTTCTCGAACACTGTTGAATTGTGGTTACTTGCAGCTTCAAAGCATTTTCTAGGTTTCCGCAATTATTGCGGTTTTTCTCTTAACTCTGTACGTTGTGAATGGGTAACTTTAACATCTTGATAGTTTCCTTCCCGCTTAGAGTGTTCATGACTGAATACTTTGTAAACTCCATTTCCGCTTTCCAATGAAGGGCCACTTGAGGGCGGTGTCTTCTAGTAGAGCGTGATACTCTCCATGACTACTTCTTCGATGGGAGAGACTCCTGCAGAAAACAAACTCTCTCCTTGGTAGAGAGGTGAGGGCAAGGATAATTCTAATTTCCCTTGTGAAGGAAGGAATACCGTTGGATTGTGCTTACTTCCAAATATTGTCTAAATTCCCGCCTTTATTGCGGAGTTCTTTTAACAGAGTATATCCTAATATTTTTATTGTTGTTATACGAGTACATTATATTACATTAAATCAAATGAAAAAAATGAACAGGATCTAGGTTAGGGTTCAATTACAGAAGTATAAAGCAACTTTCCTTCCACTCACAGAAAAATGCACACACACACACACACACACACACACACACACACACACACACACGCAAGCATATTATAAGCACATGCATAAAATCTATAACGTTTTCGTCCAGTTCGAAATGTTTATAATGTATATTGAATTCCACCCTATTCATATTCAATTCTGAGCGATAGATTTGAAAAATAATTAATAGATTCATGCACGTTATATGATTTTACGTTATCTTTTACTACGGAAAATATATTATTATAATATAAAGTTATTTTTATGTCATATTAAACACCCATTCCAAATGTTTACAAAATGTAACGGCTCATTATTTGACAAGATACACTCCCCTTTTTATTATAGAGAATGATCCCCTTCATTTCATTCTTCAAGTGCATAAGTTGAATGTAAAATTAAGTATGAATTGAATTGTACAACATTATTGAAAGTCACAGTTAATAGGTAATTACTACAGGGTGAGTATGATATAAATATGGAGTAATGACAGGCATACATAGTCGTATAATTAGTAAAATTGATCTAAAGGTTTCTAATTGAAGAAGTGTAATTTAAGATATATTATTTAGTCAATGTACTTTTATATTAAATATTACATTCATTACATTATAACGTTAAAAACTAACTTAACATTTCATTTCTGAAACAATGATTATAGATTGACCTTGAAGGAAATTCATTTTCAAACATTTTGTATCTCGTGTCTACTGAATTAAGTGAAGTGTTTTGAATCTAATTTGCGGACTAAATCCTTCCTCAGCCCTTTAATCGAATCTCAAATTGGAGTATCTGTCGTGATTTGCAGTTGCGGGCGGTGCTTTTATAGATTAAATACTGCAAAGAGAAAAGTTTGCTCTTTTGAAAAAAAAATGTTTTTTATGAAAATATAACATGTATAAGTAAGTATTCGAAACTCTTAATATACCAGGTGATTATAAAGTTGGTATCTTTTTTATTTTTATTATAATACTGTAAACTGGTATATCACTGCCATTAAAACATGGAAAAGCAAATAAGACCCCGCTCCCCCTCCGCCAAAGGTAGAAAAAACAGAACAATGTAGATAGCCCAATATGTCCAACTGCATAGGTTAGTTAAACTGCACTGCAATGTGACCGCCATGATCCCCTTCAATCAACATCCTGCATACGAGGAATAATATTTAAGACAATTGCACGGAACATCTCCTAAGGAACGACAGCAGTTTCACGTTTAATGGAGTCTTTTAATTGAGCTAGTGTATGAAGAGAAAATAAAGAGACACCAACTTTATAATCACCTGGTATACAATATTGGAACGTTACAATTTCGGGATAAAGTTCCCCTAGAGATAATTTCTGTAAAGCCCCAAAAATTACTAATTAGCAATGATTGCGTTTGGTTTTTGAAATTTCAGTACTGTCATCAACATGGAGAAAACATTCACAAAAACAACTTATTATTGTCAATTAGTAATTTTTATGCCATTTTTTTAGAGAAGGAAGGTACACATATAAAAGGTATGCGTATGCCTAAAAAACTGTCGTACGACGGGTAACTCACCAGAGAGGGAGAGAGGAATGCATGAAGTGTAAAAGCACCAGGGCCAGGACCTCAGGAAAACCTGAGCTGGAGGATAGAGGAGATGATCGTGGGTAAAGGGGCCCGAGTCAAAAGTAGCACCAGGGCCAGTGATTCCTCTCCCGGCCATTGACTGAAAGAATATGCCTTGATAGCGAGCGGCATTCCTTATCTTTTTAATGCGCGTTTCCAAATGTTTTGCTAGTTTTTATTAGAGACATCTAACGATTGATTTGTAAATTAGTATCTGCAAAAGTGAATGAAAACAAAATGCACTCCAGTATGTTTTCGTTCCCCCCGATGCTCCCCCTTCCCAAAGAAACCCAGGTGATACATATGTATTTGTTTTTATTATTCGGTGGGCAAACGCATATATTCATCCTGACGCTGAACGAACGTAAAACCAATAACAGGGAGCCTGCAGTTTCAAACCTTCCTTATATATAGGCCTGTATATTTAGTGCATATTAACATATTAATCAGTAGCACATACTGATATATATATATATATATATATATATATATATATATATATGTATATATATATATATATAGTGGTTAACGTCGCTGACTACGAATCCATCGGTCCCGGGATCGAGACTCGGTGATAGCAGGCGGCGCGCAGAAAAACCCAACTGTTCATCCTTCCACACAATAAAAAAAATTGGTTGGTAGATAAATGGGTAACCTGGGTAGCCTAGTGGTTAAAATACTGGACTGCTGGGTTGGGTGGGCGTGGTTTGGATTCCATATTAAACTGTAGGTCTAAGGTGGAGTCAGAATGAACAATTCAGGCGGAAGTAAAACCAAGGTTAACCAGGGTACATATACCTTTATAACATTTAAAAGGTGTCGTGCAACGGTTTAGGATCGACCTGCGTTATATATATATATATATATACTGTATATATATATATATATATACACACACGTTCATAGTTAGTATTTGGTCCATCCCCCATTATTGTTCATTACATCTTGTAATCTGTGAGGCATAGATGCAACATGGTTATGTATGATGTGTGGGTTCCTTCGGAACATCTCCCACTCAGCCATAGTGTGATCCAGCAGCTGGCGGCTGGTCCGCTCCTACCCAGGCTCCCACGAGTTCACCACATTTCCCCACACTTTCTCAATGAGGTTGAGGTGACACCCCTTACTAGGGCCAGTCCAGTAGTTCTAGATTTCGCTGCTCCTCGAACCACCTTCTAACAATCCTGGCGGTTTGGATGGCAGAATTGTCCTGCAAATGGATTTTAAATATTAAAAGTAGAATTATATCTCATCCATACGCTTCATTAGTAACCCACTATTTGAGATAGGTTTTAACCCCTATGTATTGGGGGTTTCTCTCGGCTGAATGAAATTGTGCGCCGCCGTTATACAAATAATACAGTCTGCAGTTATCCAGTATAAAATCCTAAAGTGTTGTCATAGTACTGAAAGAGTTAAAGAACAATTTCATGACCTTTACATGCATTGATTTTTACATAAATTGTGTTCTTATCATATTATACATGAGTCAGTACGAGAACAGATACACTAAAGTAAACACGATAATACTATAACAAAGCGAGAAATTAATAAATGTAAAAGTAAACATAATTTTTTACCTGGTAATTATGTAATACAGACATTAAGAAA
>JAJOZX010010267.1:90000-132500 GCA_023014485.1 Bathynomus jamesi | reverse complement strand
TTTAAAAGAACTGGATCCGTACACGACGAGGTGGGAAGAGGACGCCCAAGGACAGCACGTAACAGTACCGAACAGGTACGACAATTATTTGAGGATGAACCAACAACTTCGGTTAGGGAGGCCGGTCGAAGACTCAACATATCCAAGACAACAGTTCATAGAATCTTGCGTTCGACACTGATGAAAAAGGCTTATCACATTCAAGTACTGCAAGCCCTAAATGAAGAGGATTATCCAAATCGAGCAGCAAGGTGTGCAGAAATTGTGGATGAAATCGAAAATGAAAGTTTATTGGATAACATCTTATTCAGTGATGAGGCGACTTTCCACACGTGTGGTAAAGTCAATCGACACAACTGTCGTATCTGGTCCAATGAAAGACCGTCTGAAGTCATAGAATGGCAAAGAGACTCTCCAAAAGTTAACGTGTGGCTTGGAATGACCAAATCCAAAATTTATGGCCCATTCTTCTTTGCGGAAGCAACTGTAACAGGTACCGTCTACCTTGATATGCTTCAGCAGTTTCTCGAGCCACAGCTTCTTGATGATGGCATTCTTGATAATGTTGTGTTTCAACAAGATGGAGCACCATGTCATTATGCTCTAATTGTTCGAGAATACCTCAACAGACGCCTTCCGAATCGGTGGATTGGACGTGGAGGACCTCGACCTTGGCCTCCGCGTTCTCCGGATTTGACACCCTGGATTTCTTTGCATGGGGTTTCATAAAAACAAAGTTTATCGCCAAAAGATCAATAGTTTAGCTGAACTTAAAGAACGCATCCAGTTGGCAGTGCGGAGATAACACCTGAAATGCTTCAAAATGTGTTTCGCAGCGCTGAGGATAGATTTGAAATTTGCAGAGATACAGACGGTGCACATGTTGAAACTTCTCAATAAAGTTTTGACTTATGATTTATAAATCTATTTGTTTTTGTATCATAACTTAGTAATAAACACAAAATTATGTCAGTTTTTATTAAATTTGTCCGATTTCATTGAAATAGATAGTTAATTCTGGGACACCCTGTATATAGGTGGGCCACTCAATATACTTTGCCCCACCTTTTTTTTTCTTTCCAAGGTTCTTTGTAAGATCCAGAAATTTTGTACACAAGTAGTTACATACCTTTTTTACAAGGTTTTATTTTTCCACATAGTCTCCATCCTTTTCTACGGCTTTCCTCCACCTCGAAACAAGGGCTTTTATTCTTGCTGGTAAAATCCGCTGGGTTCCGCTGGAGCCACCTCTTAACCTCCTCAACAACCTCATCGTCACTCTGAAACTTTCTTCCACGAATAGCATCCTTCATTGGCCCACACAAATGGAAGTCCGAAAGTGCTAGATTCGGGCTGTATGGAGGGTGGAGTAACACAGTCAAGCGCATTTTTGTGATGGACTCTCTTGTTTGCAAACTGTTGTGTGGTCTTGCGTTATCGTGCAAAGGAAGGACGTCTTCCAGTTTTCTCTTTGGTCGAACTCGCTTTATACGTCTCTGGAGTCTCTGTTGTGTAGCAATATATGCCTCTGAATTGATTGTTTGTCCTTTCTTCATAATGTCCACCAGAATCACCCCTTTCATGTCCCAGAAGATGGTGGCCATAACTTTTCCTGCAGAGGGAGCCATTTTGAACTTTTTCTTGCGTGGGGAATCTACGTGATGCCACTCCATAGATTGGCGTTTAGTTTCAGGTTCAAAGTGGTGTACCCAAGTCTCATCCCCAGTCACAACTCGTGAAAGGAAGTCATCCCTTTCTGTCTCGTATCGAACCAACGACTCAGAAACAATTTCTTTTCTTTGGGCTTTGTGATCTTCAGTCAGTTGGCAAGGAACAAACCGTGAACACACTTTTGAGTATCCCATTTGCTGAATTATCCTATTCACACTTCCTTCACTAATTCCTAGCTCCAGTGATAGCTCCTTGTATGTGACGCGCCGATTTGATCGAATGATGCTGTTAGCACGTTGCGCAGTGTGAGATGTGACAGCCGATGCCGGGCGACGGCTGCGTGGCTCATCATCGAGGCTGGCTCTCCCCCTCTCCGATGATTTCGCACATTTAGACCAGCGTCCGACTGTGCTTCGATCAACAACAGCATCTCCGTAAACGTTTTGTAGACGTTTGTGAATATTTCCAACTGTTTCCTTTTCTGCGGTTAAGAACTCGATAACTGCTCTCTGTTTATGACGCACGTAACTGTCAGACGCCATTTTCGAAACTGCGTCAACCATCGGTTTTATAGAAGGGCGTTTAAAAGCGGTTTTATACAAGGAGGGAATGTTCAAACTGGAAAAATCCGGTTATGTGAAGCGCAGAAAGTTCAAACTTACGGCCCAAAAGACATTTCAGCCCCATGGCCTATTAGGATCTTTTCGGTTTGACGGCCTGTAATATTTTTTAACATTACTTGTTTTTTATTATCCAGTTTTGATCGAGGTTTTCAAAAATAACATTCATGTTTTAGAGAAACAAATAGTGAAGCAGTTATACATTTTAGTTTAGAGAATATCATATACGCTTTAAGATTTCAAAATCCCTGAAAGTTTTAGGTCAACTGTACGCTCATGACGATTGGTTAGGTTAAGTCGTGATATTTTTTTTTGTTTTGACAGTAAACTAACGAAAATATCATGACTTAACCTAACCAATCGTCGAGGGCGTACAGTTAACCTAACCGGGCATTCTGTTAACCTAACCAGTCGGTAGAGTCTAGAATTTGACGGTCCCGTAGCCATGACTCGTTTTTTTCCGCCGGCCGTCAAACCAAGAAGATCCCAATACAGTTTAAAAATATATATTTTAAATTTGTTAAATTGCACGTAACTGCCTCACTATTTGTTTCTCTAAAACAGAAATGTTATTTTTGAAACCCTCGATTAAAACTGGATAATAAAAAACAAGTAATGTTAAAAAATATTACAGGCCGTCAAACCGAAAAGATCCTCACAATTGACCAATAACCAATATAATCGTTCCTTTTGTTATCGGCCGATATGCCCACTCCTGTAAGCCAGTTAAAAACCTGAATATATAAAAATAAAAACCAGAATATATATAAAAATTACTTGAAAAAGCAAATATTTTGTGGCTGAGACCATCCCCTTTAATCCCTTTATATGGTTTATACAAGCTAAAATTCAACCAAAAAAGGGTTAGATCTGAAAATTACATTAAAAGAGAAATTTAAAGAATAAATTTAAAGAATAAATTTAAAGAATAAATTTAAAATCATACATTTCTGTTACATTTTAACTTTATATTTGCTACATCTAAAGGATTATTAATTATCGAAGGAACTGGTCCCGCGTATTACATGAACAAGGTCGAATTTCATAAAGTCGACCTTCCACCTTTTGCGAGGCGATTTTAATTTCAGTTCGACTTTATGCCGGTAGAGGGAGTTCATATTTTAAATATGAAAATGACGTTTAAATACGAAAATGGCTTTTCATATTTTAAATGAACGTGACTAACTTAATGTAGTTTAACCTAATTGGGTATTATATTACCTACTCCAACAGAACCTAACCTAATTTGACCTAACAGGCCTAACATGAATTAAATCGACTTGTATATTGGATGAAGCTCTCGACCTAATGCAAGGGTTAAATATTTTGCTGTCGACTTTATGCAGTTCACCTTTGTTCTTTTACACCAGCGGGTCCCAAAGTTGGACATCTGGGGTCTCCCCGTGGGTTAGACAGGGGTCCTTCCCCAGCAAAAAGAGGTGATGGAATGTAAGCTTCTCACTTATTTTAATTAGAAAAATATGTTTATAAATAGTAAATTAATAGAATAATAATATTGATAATAAACATATTTAATAAATTGAGGGGTCGCGCGTCTTAAGGTACCTACGCGCCACCACAGGCGAAAACGTGTTTTTGATGGATATTACTATTTTCACCCTTCCTCTATCGTGTGGTTTGAGTTATAATGACCTTACGACCAGTGGTGTAGTCCGGGGGTAACGCAAGGTAACGACGTTACCCCACTGGTTTTATTTTACTTTTAGCGTTACCCTATAGCGTTACCCTATAGCGTTACCCTACTGGTTTTATTTTACTTTTAGCGTTACCCTACTGCGTTACCCCTGAAGAAATTACGACTACACCACTGCTTACGACACTAGAAGTATGGTTGAAAACCTTATGAAGCGAACTACTTTTTTCACCTCTATCGCCAGCCAAAAGTTCGCCCAAAGTTCGGCATAATAAGAAAATAAAAAAATTTAAAAAAATATACATAAAATATAAATATGAAAATCTATTCCAAAACTCATCAACATCTTCATTAGCATACTTTGAACTCTAATTTAGCCAAAAATGAACGTTCTAGCTCAATTAATAACAGAGATACTATTGCCAGAATATTGCTGAACTTTGGAGGCGATTTCTGGCGAATTTTAATTTTGGCGCTTAGGTACCTTAAGACGCGGTACCCCTCAATTATTTCGCCTTTTATCATTTGTTTTACACAGTATTAATAAAATAATAATAATAATAATAATAATAATAATAGTAATACTGTAATAATCAATAAACATTATGCATATTTATTACTGCAAAATAGTTAAAAACTATCATTAAATGTTAATTTTAATACTTGAAATTTAAGTATAAGAAACAAAAGAGGTCCGTACACTTTATTCCTATGACAAAGGAAAGCCTTGGAAGAGAAGTTTTGGGAACAACTGCTATACACCATTCCTACAACGAATTCAACCCTAATTACAGCTGAACATATATTTTATTATAGAATACTTTTAATTAAATATGTAATTCAAATGACAGTAAAGCCTTTTCAAACGCAAAGCTTGAGAGATCTCATTTCATGTCCCGAGTCAGGCTCCAGTTATAATGAGAGATATCAATGGTTTGAAGAAGAAAAAGAGTAAATTTATCTTGTTTCGAAAAGATGAAAATTGATAATTAAGATCATTTTATGAAAGAAATTATTATTAAAAAACAAACAAGCCTTCGTCCCTCACTTCTGGCATTCTCGTCCCTCACTTCTGGCATTCTCGTCCCTGAAAGATGGAAAAAGAATGAGGATAACGAATGGATGAGGATAACGAATGGAAAGAAAAGGAAAAAAAAAAGCTAGACAAAGATTCCCATGGCGAAGGAAAGTTGGATTGACCTGGCCTTGCTTGTATCGTGGGAATGCTTTAATTCTGTCTTCAGTCGTTATGTAGCTTTCAACCAAAAAAAAGGGATGCCAGAATCAATAAGGTCACGTTACTTTCTTCATTAACAATATCTTTATAGAACGGTAGTGCAGACAATATTATATATATATATATATATATATATACATATATATATATTATTCCTTACACTGCCGCCATCCGGAATTAATTCCAATAACGACAATTTTTATATAAATAAATACTTTCCACAGTCGCTACATGGTTTTCCTCTGGATTATTTCTGGGTCATTTTCCTCCACTAACCTGGAGTGGGTCATGGGGTCTTTGTTGGCCCGATACTTCGATAAATGGAGCCGTAAGTATTTGTATAAAATAAGAATCATAGGTTCGAGATTTTTGTGACGATACCAAGTACCTGATATACGATCAGCACACATATATTATGTTACCTTATACAATGGTGCTATCCAGTGTACGATTTCTATGTGTGCATAGCGTAATTGTAGAGCTAATTTATATATTCACTTCTTTCCTGTAAAATTTCTTTACATACTTTTCCAGGGTCAAGGTTTTTTTTTTCAACCTTTTAGCAGGAAAGGGTGCAGAGAACCTTATGTTTTTCTATATCCAATTTTCTATTACCGCTAAAATAATTTGAAAATACCCTAGTTTAATAACAGGAACCTCCCCGAGCGGACTGAAAGGTTTTTGAGGTTTCCTCTTTTCCTTGTAACTCCTTGTAACTCTTTTCCATAATTTATCTCTCTCTCTCTCTCTCTCTCTCTCTCTCTCTCTCTCTCTCTCTCTCTCTCTCTCTCTCTCTCTCTCTCTCATACACACTGATTCATTTGCTCACGTTTTGTCAAATTCTTTTTCATAATTTCTAATCTACTTTTGATTTTCGTTGAAAGTTGGTTATTATCTGTCAGTAATTATTTAAAGTGCAGCGGCGTATGAAACCCCAATTTCTGATAAAGAATTTTATTTGGATTTGAAATATTATTAACTTTTCTTATAAATGAAGAACCTAAATGAAACCACGGTTAAGTTGAAATCATTTTAATGAACAAACTTTGAAAGTTTTTATTTGTTCAAAACCTAACAATAAAGTTTTGTAATTTTGAAAGTTTTTAGATTATAATTCTCTTTTTGTACAAAGACTTGACAGAATAAATGAGCATCTAGAAAAATAACTGGAATAAGCGATTTCATGCGCAAAGCCTGTGTGAGTTTAGATTACAGATGGGAGTCAGTAGATCGTAAACGATGTTTCGCAGAGTTGATGTTCTTAATATGTTACCGTTCACCTCTCAAAATGAGAGGCATATACCATATATATATGTATATATATATCTCAAAGCCTTAGATTATAAATATTGCATTATAATTGGACAACATGAAGCCACTCAGGCCTATTGAGGTTATTTAAGTCAGATAAGCAGTTTAAAGATATTCTGCAAAGTATCAATTTCATGGAATTTAAGTCAGTTTTGATACATATTTGAACAAATATGTAGCGAATATGCGAAGAAAATTTGCACATGCGCATAAGAACAGAAATCACCCTTCGTATTCCTGTGGGCGGTCTATGTTATCGGGCATGCATTCATCGCATAAAGGAAATTAAATGTATATAAATGAATTTTTATTCATCATTTACAGATTTAACTTTAACCCTCTATGTTAAGGTTTCATGCAAACACATGCATAATATGACCCTAAAAAAGGTCTGACCATAGGAGAATTATCGTAATATTAGATATTATAGTTTTAAAAGAGGGCATTTTTTTTTTAATTTTCTTCTGAATATAAAGTTTTTAAAAACAAATACCAAAATTTTCACCAAACAAAAATTATTTAATAAAATTGTAATGAAGAAAAAACTATGAATACCCGATTTGTGAAATGTGTTATTAATTCCGAATGAAGCAACGAGAAGTGGACTCTGTAAGTTTGCGTGAAGGATCACAGGGAGAGAGAGTGGTTTGAATCCAGTAAGGATTATGTTTATATAATGTACATAAGTGAATATATGGCAGTAGTTAAGTTAAAGGAATAAAGGAATTCTAGTAGGTTAAGGGGGGGGGACCTTTTTCTATGATGGAATCCAGTTTTTAAAGTCAAATTTCATTTTCCACTGGTCGAAGTGATTTTCCTTCTGGCCTGGACCATTTTTTTTTTAATCATTAACGTAATTTAAAGTTGAATTTAAAATATGAATATTTTCGTTCTGATTTTATCAATGATTTATTTATTTGTTTGAACAGGTCAAACCGGTGATGGATAGAACCTATTTCGACCTCATAATGACACCTTACATGCATTAAATTTAGCTTATATACGATACACTGAGATTTAGTCAAAACTTTACAAAAGTCACTCGAGAGTGTAGCCGCGCTACCATCACGTAAAGCATCATTTGTGACAGTCTGAAACTTAATTGTGTAACATAATTGTGCAAATATCCACTTTGAAAATGTGTAAAACGCGCTATAAGACGCTATAAGACCGTTCACACTTTCGACAAGGTCACCGGGGACCCCGAAAAAATCTCTGCATCCTTCTCACTATACAAAATTTAATATAAATTTAATATAAATTTCTATTCCATGTAATTACATTCAAAATAGCATTATTATAGATACCTAATTTAGATTTTTGTTTAATCATAATTATTACTTTAAATTGTTTATTACTGTACCGAAGGAATGTAACAGAACTAAAGGAGTTGCTTCCATGGTTTGGATGAATCTCGAGAATCTTAATTTGTCGAACGATTCGCTTATGAGCTGTGAATAATGAGCGTGGTTGTGAATCAATACTGCGACGCGGATGTCCATTGAACATTTATTAATTAAAGGAATCTGTATTAATGAATTTAGGACTGGTTTATAATGACAGTCTCCAATTAATATAAAAATATTAGAACGTCATTCAGAGGGGTCGACTGCAGGTTCAAACCTCATAAAGTAGCTCATAAAGTAAAGTCTGTCCGGTGTAGCTAGCAAATAGCTGAATGGGTAACACAGTGAAGTAAAGATACTGAGGTTAGGGATTCGACTCCCGATGCTGCTGGTAATAATAATCGGGGGTTATCGCAATGGGCTGCATCAGTTGGCCTGAGCGCTGTACTAGTTTCTGGCCCTCGTTACTGACTATTATTTTGTTTGACGTAAAACTAATTAAATTTATTACGATATCTTTCATGCATGTCAATTTTTATTATTTGCATAATTTTGTTTACACGCAATACCGCAACAGTGTTTTCTGTTAAATTAACTATGTTAAGCGACGTTATGTCTGTTCATTAGTTGGATGGGTGACCGTCCACCGTATCTAGATGATGTAACGACTCGTGGTTCGGGTCCCACGTAAAACTGTAGGTCCCTTCCGTCACATAATTTTTACGATTGAGGTTAAACAACCCAAAAATATTATCCTTATTTGGAAGCAATTAAAATTAAGAACTTTTTATATCCATAATGAATATATTTTTAAAAACATCATAAAATATTATAATTAAAAAGTTTTACTGAATTGTCATTTATATTTTTGTACGAAAAGACCCGTGGCTCGGTAGGTTCGTGTCTGAACTCAGGTTAAGAACATCCGGGTTCAATTCCCACTGTCACCTCCGCAGTTCGAGTTAAGCTGTCCACCTACTCCCCGTGAGTGCCTGGGCTCAGCTAACTCTGGGGAATTCACGTTCGCCCCACTCCGTGTGGCGAAATAAGGGTTCTGATGTTACCGGATGTATACAAAGAGATGCCACAATCTATTTTTTTACAAGTACTGTACTGTGTGTTTCAATATGTGAATGACATTAATTATTTAGTATAAATATACGTTTCTCCCGTTTTAACAGGAGTGTTTTTTAACACGAACTCCTCTGGAACGTAACCTCGTGTTTAAAACGGGAGAGACCTGTATTATCACATCAGTAATTCAAATCCTTCGCTCCCGCTCCTTTAAAAAACCCAAATTTATTCTGATAGAAACCTTGAGATTAAGGCAAAAACTGATGATGATGATGATGTATTTTACTATACTTTTTCCTGTACTTTTGTTGTCTGTGGAAGAGATGAAGTAAAATTGGGTGGGGATAATTCTCCTCTTTTCTGTGGATCTAATAATACTTATCAAGTAAATGCGATTATTGTGAATTTTTTCTGTTTTATATATATATATATGTGGTGTGTGTGTGTGTGTGTGTGTGTGTGTGTGTATATATATACATATATACAGGGTGTTTGAAAACTTTCTGTACAAATTGTAATGGGGGATAGGCAACACCAAGACAAACCCTTTTCGTCTATAAGTGTATGTCCGCTGACGTCACCATTCGGCGCGAGAGGGCGGCGCTGCAATTGGCTAAAAGGTGAAGTGGGCTAGACCCGCGTTTGCCGCGGGCATTCTTAAATCGGACGTAGTACACGTAACATGTTTATTTAAAGAAGGCATGTTTATTTAAAGAAGGTGCTGAAAGTTGCGACCGGTAGCATCAATGCATGCCCGACAGCGTCGAAGCATTGACTGACGTACACGTCGAAAGATTCCCGGCATTTCGGGAACAGTTCCAGCGGCGACAGGTATTCTTGCTACGAGGTCTTCTTCTGAGTAAATGGGAGTCTCGTACACGAGGTTCTTCATGTGTCCCCACAGGAAGAAATCGAGGCATGTTAAATCGGGCGATCTCGGTGGCCAGGCTACGGGCCCACCCCGGCCTATCCATCGGTCCCCAAAAGTGGTGTTCAGATAATCCCGCACATCGTTGCTGGAGTGTGCTGGGGCCCCGTCGTGTTGAAACCACATTCGCTACGAATAGCCACGGGAACATCTTCCAGCAGTTCCGGCAACGTTTCTTCAAGAAATATCCGATAAACCCGCCCGTCGAGTCGGGCAGGCAGCAGGTACGGCCCAATCAACTTGCCATGGACGATACCCGCCCAAACATTGACGGCGAACCGTTCTTGATGAGTATGCACCTGTGTAGCATGTGGATTTGCGTGCGCCCACACGTGAAAATTGTGCATGTTAAACACACCCTCACGTGTGAAACAGGCCTCATCTGAGAACAGCATATAAGCCGGAAAATTAGGTTGCACCGCTGTCTGCTGCAGAAACCAGCGTGCGAATTCCACACGAAGAGGGTAATCCCGAGGTTGTAATGCCTGGACTCTCTGACGATGAAACGGATGTAACTGCTGCTCGTGCAACACTCTCCAGACCAGGTCGTGGTTCACACCGAGGATACGTGCAACACCTCGCGTGCTTGCGCTTGGATTGTCCTCAAATCGCCGTAGGATTTCTTCTTCCATGTCAGGAGTGCGCACGTTTCTCTCCCGACCAGTGTCATGCATGTTTGCATGGAATGTTCCAGTTTCTCGCAGTCGCCGATGCAAATGCGCAAACGTTTGGTGGTTTGGCACACGTCTGTTTGGGAAGCGCTGTCGGTACAACCTCACAGCAGCTCTTCCGTTTCCATTGGCAGCCCCATACACCATATGCATGTCAGCCATCTCAGCAGTCGTGAAGCGCTCCATGTTACGCGTACTACGTCCGATTTAAGAATGCCCGCGGTAAGCGCGAGTCTAGCCCACTTCACCTTTTAGCCAATTGCAGCGGCGCCCTCTCGCGCCGAATGGTGACGTCAGCGGACATACACTTATAGACGAAAAGGGTTTGTCTTGGTGTTGCCTATCCCCCATTACAATTTGTACAGAAAGTTTTCAAACACCGGTATATATATATGGTGTAGTGGTTGCACCTCGGTGGTGTAGTGGTTAGCGTCGCTGACTACGAATCCATCCGCCTCGGGTTCGAGACCCGACGGTAGCCGGCGCGCAGCAAAACCCAGCTGTTCATCCTTCCACACAATAAAGAAAGTGGTTGGTAGATAAATGGGTACCCTAGGTGGCCTAGTGGTTAAGACGCTGGGCTGCTGATGGGGCGTGGTTCGGATTCCACGTTAAACTGTAGGTCTAAGGTGGAGTGAAAAGCTTGACCTTTGTCAGAATGAACAATTCGGGCGGAAGCTAACCAAAGGTTTTTTATATATATATATATATATATATGATGAATAAAACCACGAAGGAGAGGAAACACAGAATGGTGCTCAAGCGCTTTCGTCTAATGACATCCTCAGGAACACTGAAGTACATAAAGAGATACAGAAAAAAAAATATATATATATATAAATAAACGGAGAAATAAAATTAAAATTAAAAATTAAAGGATTGTAGGAGGAGCATACAAATTTGTAAAGAAAAACTATCGATTTTTAGCACAAGATCAAATGAATTGTTTCCAACCAATGTTATAAAAAAAAAAAAAAATTTATACTGGAAATCTGCCGGGTTTTAGCACTCTGCCCTTCTTGTATATAAAAATAAATTGAAAAATAAAAGTTATTAGAGTAGCATACAAGTTTACCAAAGATTTAGCGTTCTACCCTTCTTATCTAAATCTGTTCTGAAGGAATTCAAAACAACAGGATCGAGTTGAAAAAGACCTTTGCTTATGTTGAAGTTATTTGTAAGTTGGATAATGGCAGACTCAAGAATATTTCTATTAACAATGTTGCTAGAGTGAAATAAAACTGAAGCATTATTCCAATCAATACAGTGGGATAACTCTGACAAATTGACAAAAAGGGCACTGGACGGCTGTCCTGTTCTAACGGAATATTGATGCTGTTTTATACGTGTGCGCAAATCCTTTCCCGTCTGACCTATGTAAAAGGAATCACATTGTTTACAACTAATTTTATAGATAATGCCTGAATTATTCGTAGGGCTATTTTTTACTATGATATTTTTCACAATATTGTTATATGAAAATACTACATTAATATCCAAAAGTTTAAGTACATTAGCAATGCCTAAAAAGCCCGGGAAAAATGGAAGTACTAAAATATTTTTTGAGAAAGTACGAGTTATTATTGACACGATAGAAAGTTCGTTTTGCCTTGTTGAGACAAGATTCCATAAACGCAGATGGATAACACAGATTACTTCCAATACCGTTGATTTTTTCTAATTCGGCATCGATGTATTCCGGACTGGCGATCCTAATGGCGCGGAGAAACATTGAAGAAAAAAATGGCCTTCTTAGTGGGGGTGTCATGTCCCGAGTAAAAGTGTACGTAGGACAAATTGTTTTTTTTTTTCTGATAGATACTAAACTTAAAACCTGGGCTTTCCCTATGTACACGCATATCCAAAAACGGGATTGAATTGTCTTGTTACTTCTAAAGTAAACTTAATGGAGGGGACTTGATCATTTAGCTAAAGGAGGAAGTTATCCAGGTCACGATTCATGGGCCAGATACACAAAATATCGTCGACTTACCGCAACCAAGGGATGCCAACCCCCAGGATTCTCGGAATGTAAGTAATTTCGAAAAACTCCATATAAATATTGGAGAGGAGGGGCGACAAGGGGTTGCCCATGGCCATCCCAAAAACTTGTTGATAATACTCGTTATTGAAAGTGAATTTACAGTCTTTGATGCAAAGCTTAATAAGTTCCAAAACAATGTGTGAAGGTAGTGGCAGGTCATACTTATGTAATTCTTGGGAGAGAAAGTCAAGCATATCGTCAATCGGCACTTTTGTAAACAATGAACAAACGTCAAAACTGATCAATCTATCGTTAGTTTCAGTACGTGCATTATTCAATTTTAGTAAGATCATATTCATGTGAATCAGAGATAGTTCCGAGAATGGGGGACAAGACTTTGACAAGCCATTTGGAGAGTTTATAAGTAATAGAGCGCACCGAGCTAATAATAGGGCGCATAGGGTTGCCAGGTTTGTGGGTTTTAATAATAAGACCGTAAAGGTAGGGCAGAGAAGGTGAAGTGGACATGAAAAGCGGAATTAAGTCCTTATGATCTTTCAGAATGCGTTTCAAGCCACTATTAAATGATTTGATGAGGTCATCCTGCGGGTTCTTCCTAAGTTTGCTGTATGTGGCGGTAGGGCGGGTCGTACTCAGGTGACAACATGAATCTGAAGGAAATCCTACCATCAGGGGTGTCTAAATTATGTGTTTTTACATGGGGAATTCAAATATGAGCTTCTTTTTTGGATAGGATAACTCTAACCTACATCATTTTGTATTTCTAAATTGCCAATTTTACCCTTTTGAACCCTTTATAATATATTAAAAGATATAAGGTAAATCATTTATATTGACAAGGCCAAATCAACTTTACATATATTTATTAATAGGTGAACTGCATGTATATCACTGGATATAATTACAAAGATCATTCTCCTGACATCTTGAACTTTGCCAGGTTGCACAAATCCTGCTTTGACTCAGACTTGGACATCAGCTTCCTGCTGGTCTCCTGAGCCCTGATCCCTCCATCCCTCTTTTCTTGTGAGAAGTACTTAGCAGAAGCCTCAGTCACCATTTTAACAACCCTCTCAATGCTTTGTGTGTGGCAAGGCCAGTTGCGCACCTCCATGGGTGTTGATGAAGTTTTTCACCTCTGAGGTGCTTAGAGAGCAGGTGAGAGGTGGCTCTGACACACCTTCTGACCAGCTGATCAAGTCACCGATGCTGGAAGCATCACAATTGATGTCAGGTGTCCTTCTGCTCCTAACAGAGGAGTCCCCCAGCTAAGTGTCCGAGTCCCCCCTCCCCTGATGGCCAGGATTCTCTCCACCCCTTCAATCCTCTCCTTCTGATCCTCAGAGCAGAGTAGTGTTTGGAGGATGACTTCACTGTGGGCATACCAAGCAGATCTTCTCACAGTTGGCATCACAATATCCAGCACCTCCTTTCTCTGGGACTTGAGGCAGTCCAGCTGAAAGAGGATGTGCCTAGGCCCTTCGATCCAGGAGTGATTGACCTTCACGTTGAACCAACATGGGTAATACACTCCAATGATGAATTCCACAATGAATTGCAGAATCTTCAGGTTCTTTCCTTTAAGTCCGTGTTTTGACACCCAGAGCCTGAGAAGTCTGTTCGCTGTGGTGAGCCAGCGGCTGTGGTTTACTGGTCCTATCTCTAACAGAGCCAGCCCTGCAGGAAGTACTCCATCCCTGACTGCACAGACAATTTTATAGCCATAGTATTGATCAGTTGAGAGATCTTGAATGACCTTGTCAGGAAGCTTGATCAGTGGAGGGCCAACAGAGATTCGGGTGAAGTTTGGATTGATATCAAAGTCTGTAGCAGAATCAAGGAGCTCTCCTATTGGCCCGGATAATTTTTTGTCTGACAGAGTAGGGCCATCAAGGTCAACAATGAGATGGCGCAGGGGAAGTTCAACAGTGTGCAGGTTGCACACCAACCAGACCAGCTTTCTCCCCAGGTGCAGCTCCAGCTTCCGCATTACTCCAGCTCTCACACCAGTGTTGACATTTGTTGAGTCTCCTCCAATGGCCAACAAGGTCTTATCATAACCCCTCTCTTTCAGCCAGGCAAACAGGACCTTGGCAATCTTCTCCGCATGTGACTCCTCTTTAGTTGCTTTCTCTGGGGTAAAGTGGAACAGATAGTAGCTGCCAGGCTCACTAACAACACTATAGTGTTCTTCCTTGATCTTTGCGGGAAAAGATTGGTCACTGCCCTCAGCTTCATTAAATCTATCCCCTCACTGCAAGCCGAGGTGGTAAAATAGCTTCATAAATCATGAGTCACTTCAAATATTTCACAAAACGTTTTAGAATGTTCTGAAACGTTACATTCTAGCCTCTGAGAAAGGTGGCTCAGAAAATAGCCTTATGCGCGCCAGAAAACCGTCAAAATATTTCATATACCAAACTGTATGATAACTACAATTAAGTGGAATGGCACACCTTTTTATTTGAGTATTTAAATATTATTATTATTATATGAATTACATTATATGTGTTTATATGAATTAGTTAGAACAATGCTCTATAAGAGATAACGTGAGCAGCCATGATAGAAAACGTGAGAAGACATATTCTGGGGTAACTACAATAGTAAAATAATCAACAATTTAATAATAATCAACTGCAAAATGATGTAGGTTAGGGTTATAGAATTAAATATTTTCTTCAGAATTGTGTTCTATACACCAAAATATGTCATTTGAACACCCCTCTCCATTGATTTAAAAAAAATGCATAGTATGACCCGCCCTAATTGTGGCGGGGTCCTGGAGAAGCTCGTTCATCTTTCTGATGTAGTCCACTTTGTCCATAATAACTATGGTGTTAGCCTTGTCTGCTTAGTAATATGGAGCTCCCCATCTTTTTTTAATTGTGAGAGGCTATTGCGAAAACGTTTAGGAAAGTTATCTTCGTAACTACTATTCGCCGCACTATAAACAAGGCCTTTAACTATGTTAAACAAATACTGAGGGAGATTACATTGTCTTTCGAAACAAGCGAGACTGTAACAAATTTGTAAAGCCGAAGGTTTTTTTAACAATAAAAAAGGACATACCATATCCAAGGGCACTTTTTGCATCGTCACTAATGTTTTTCGAAGAAAGGTTCAAAACACACTTTGAGATTGCTTTTTTACTCCACTGACTATTTCGAATGAGACTTTTAATTTTTCGATCCAAAATGTTACGAAGTGAAAAGTTCTCCGACGCAACTCATTGTAAATTTCATCAAACAAAGGTTGGATTCACGGTTGGGAAATAACGGTTACAAAATTACGTTTGGCAATGTTTAAATTTTTGAAGGCGGACCACTCATTTTGTCTGGTGACTTCAATATGTTTCTTTAAAATTAATCTGCTGAAGTTGTTGAACGGATGGTCGGATTGGTTGGAAACAATTCATTTGATCTTGTGCTAAAAATCGATAGTTTTTCCTTACAAATTTGTATGCTCCTCCCACAATCCTTTAATTTTTAATTTTAATTTTATTTCTCCGTTTATTGTATATATATATTTTTTTTTTATTTTTTTTTTCTGTAACCTATATATATAGGCTGTAACTCTTTAATGTACTTCAGTGTTCCTGAGGATGCCCATCCCACAATCTTTTAATTTTTAATAATTTTTTTTTGTTTTTTGTTTTTAATTTCATTTCTCAGTTTATTGTATATGTATGTATGTATGTATGTGTGTATATATGTATATATATATATATATATATATATATATATACTTTTTTTTTAACCTATATATAGGCTGTAACCTTCTATGTACTTCAGTGTTCCTGAGGATGTCATTAGACGAAAGCGCTTGAGCACCATTCTGTGTTTCCTTTCCTTCGTGGTTTTATTCATCATAAATATTTTTCACGTGTTACTTTTGTGAAATAATTTTCATATATATATGTGTGTGTGTGTGTGTGTAGGTTGCAATGGAACAACATTAGGAGCGGCCAGTGCCTCAAATTAAGAGTCTGATTAATTAAAGAGCTAAAGACAGGCGCCTCACCAGGAATAGATGACCTGTCGAGTGAATATTTAAAATATGCTAATGATGCATGGAAGTTTGTTAGACGTTTAATTGTTCCAATTTTGTGAATTTTGAAGTGTCTAATCCATTAGACATTTTACAATAATTAGACATTTTGTTAAACATTTCAGTAAGTCAATTGAAATGTCTAAATTGTCCCATTTTTTTTTTAAATAAATGAAAAGACTGAAATGTCTAATGAATTGTCTAACAATGAAATGTCTAATGAATGAAAGTTTAACGAGTTTAAGTTTAAGTTTATATGAAAAGAATTGCTTCACAACATTACTCTTAAGAGCATTTGACCTTCAATTTCTATCCATTTCTTCTTATAATTGACTATGTATCCCTATCAAATAACTTATTGTAATTTACATTATCAAAGTCACTTATCAGTTTTAAATACTCGAATTAGTTCTCCTATAAGTGGACGCTTTTCAAATGAATATACAGGGTGTCCGAGAATTATCTGTACAATTTTTGGCTGTTATTAAAAGTCAATCATGAAGTGTAGAAATTCCAGTTTGTCCCATTTTACAGAGAATCTCATTAAGTTTTTTCTGATACCAAGTTTTGACAAGTTTTTTAGAAATCCCAGTGTGTCCGAACATTATCTCTACAATTTCATCTTTTAATAAAATTCTTGATAACACACGTAAAATTCTTAAACAAGATTATTTAGAATCTGTATTTTCAAAAGTTTCTTTTATTAAAGTAACGTTGTTACAAACATTCGATATGTGCACCATCAGTGATTCGCAAAACATCCAATCGATAATCCAAATGTTGCCATGTACGCTGCAGCATATCCACATCAATTCGCTCAATAGCAGCTGTGATTCTTGCTTTTAAATCATCAATGTCTGTCACCCGCGTACATTTCTAAAAAACTTGTCAAAACGTGGTATCAGAAAAAACGTAATGAGATTCTCTGTAAAATAGGACAATACTGGAATTTCTACACTTCATGGTTGACTTTTAATAACAGCCAAAAATTGTACAGATAATTCTCGGACACCCTGTATATCTAACTCGGCTAATTTTTCCTCAAGTATTTTACTTCTCAGTTCTGGATTCATTTTGGTTGCACTAACCCTAACTCTCACTAGTTTATCAGTCTTTTCTCAAGTATAAGCTGTCTAACGTAGAGGTTGAACCTGGAGTTGGGCTCCTGTACATGAAGAGGCCTAGGTTTAAGGCTAGGCTCAGAGTTCAGGGTTACGGGCTAGTTCTTAAGCTTGAAAGACTTTGCTGGCCAAGGCCTAGCTGAATAAATAAAATTAATAAATGCGTGAAAGACAGACACTTGGAAAACCTTAGCCTACATAAATGAATAAGTTCACAAATATAGGAATTGTTTTCTCCTTTTTTCGATATAGCCGGGCTACGTCGTGGCCAATGTCGTAACACCACTTCTCGGAGATCAGCGAAGTTAAGCGACATTGGGTCTGGTAGACGTTCAATGGGAGACCGTCCTCCGCGCCCAGATTATGTAGCGACCCGTGGTTCGAATCCCACGTAAAGCTGTAGGTCCCCTCCGTCATATGACCTTAGATGTTGCGAAGGAGGTTAAACAACCCCAATAAAATTGAATTAATTCCGAGATAGACTATAAATAAATATTAAGTAAAGAGCGTCCGCAACGTTCCGAGTCTCCATGAAGTAACAAGACGCGCTCAATACAGTCTAATGCGAAGAATTAAAACTCAGACAATCCAATTGTCCAAGTTATTTATCAGTCCTGCTTCATGTCTTCTAGACTATAATGTTTCAGACCAACAAAGACCCTAGGATCCACTCATGGCTGGTCTACCTAACTGTGTTCGTAATTGTGCATTGTGTATGTCCTCCGTGGTGGCGGAGGGGATCTACAATTTAACGTGGGTTCCGAACCACAAGAACATAGGAAATTTATGTAAGAACTGCCTGTACATTGGCAACGACCAATTTTTACAAAACTAAATAATTTTCAATTTAAAACTAATTAATTATCGATTTAAAACTAAAGATAGAATCTCTGGATCCAGAGGATCAAGTCATAATAGACTACTATCCACAAATATGTTACACCCTATATCTATTTATAACCAGTAGTGTAGTGCTGTTGGAACGCGTGGGAACGGCGTTCCCTTACTTTTTTTGGTAGACGGAACGGCGTTCCCTCACTATTTCAAATAAATCCGAACTTACAAATCTCTAACGTCATGAAATTTTAATTCCCACCCCTAGAAGAAATATGAGAAAGAATCATTAACTGCTTCATTTCTTTTAGCTTCGACTGAGGCAATGCTAGCCTATAAAGATCTGGTGAAACAGTCACCACGGCGTACCAGTTGTTAACTTTTTTTTAGTTAATCATTCCAGTTGTTAGCTATTTTTATTGATCGTACTGGATGTCGTATATCTAATGACACTGGAAATACTGCATCTTCAACCTTGGAATATATCCTAATATCCAGTGCATATGACCTCAAAATATCCCTGAAATTGGTCAGATTTCAAAAGATTTCCCGGGGGGCTTACAGTGCCCCCGGACCCCAGCTGTATGGGCTCGCCGCGCTCGCCATTGTCCCCCCCCGCATCTGAGTAACACTTTCAAAATGCGTTCCTTCACTTCTTTATTTAGCACTACACCACTGTTTATAACCGACATGCAAATATATCAGATCCAAAGAATCCAGTCAATTTCATTACGGTATCCATCAATATACTAGTACCTTGCCAACCAAAATAAGTCACGGTCCATATCGATTGCGGACCAAGTCACAATTTACCACCATATACATTACAATATATATACTTAGGAGGGAAAGTGTAGGTGTGGCTGTAAAGACTGTACAGTAATGTAGAAATGTGTGTACACCCATTTTGGGTCTCCCATTTCAAGGTATTCGGGGCAAGTGAAGATCATGAGTTTTTTCAATATCTCACAGTACTATGGGGGGCACCGCTCGGTATGGGGGGACCTCTTGGTATGAAAATATTTATCTACAGCAACACTTAATTCCCGCATCAGCCATTTCCATGACAGGTGTTTTTTAATTTATGAAACTGTTATTATTATTTTATTGTTTCTCGTCCCTTTACGTGCATCATTGTTATTTCTTCATTACCGTAGTCCTTTTTTGTTTGTGTTTTTTAAAATTTCTTGTTTAATTTGTTGTATCGTTAATTACCTCGATGGATACTGTACCATTATTTTATGGGATCTGTCTCCTGCCAATAAACATCATATATATATTATATATATGTCACGGGTACCCGATCGGGTAATGTACTACTCGATGATACCCGACCCGATCGGGTAATTGCTAAAAAATCGGGTACGGGTAGTAAAAACCAAATTCTAATTTAATTTTAATTGTTTTGCAGGTTTTCTTGATACATTTTTTGTATAATATTTTTTAACAAAACATTCAAAATGGCAAATCGTAGTATGGTTTGGGACTACAGTATTTGTCATTGATAAATTAGATAATAGTAAAGCCAAGTGCTTGAACTGCACACAGTTTAT
This sequence comes from Bathynomus jamesi, assembly GCA_023014485.1. Taxonomy (NCBI): domain Eukaryota; kingdom Metazoa; phylum Arthropoda; class Malacostraca; order Isopoda; family Cirolanidae; genus Bathynomus; species Bathynomus jamesi. The sequence continues at coordinate 112,425 of JAJOZX010010267.1, read as the reverse complement.
AAGTCGCGGTACTAAACCAACAAATTTTGGAACGTCTTCAATACCCGATCGAGTGTCCATACCCGATCGGGTATTACACTTCGGGTACACGTACCCGATTACCCGGTAAAAGCGCTACCCGTTGCATCCGTAATATATTATATATATATATATATATATATTAGTGATGTATCGGTTGTCATTTTTCATAGCTCTGCGGTTGCGGTTGCGGAGCTTACAAATAGAGTTCCGCGCGGTTGCGGTTACGTACCCTATAACATCATAATATTACCTAAGAATAAACAACACAATAAAATATCGCGTTTTAGCCACACTTTTCAGTCTACAATATAATGACTATAATCTAAACTGTAAAAAGTATGTTTTCAGGATGCGGGACAAAGACCCAATGCGTTTGCATCCCACCAACCACTTTCCCCAACCACGCCCATTCGAAAGTGGTGTGTGTGTGTGTGTGTGTATATATATATATATATATATATATACATATATACACACATTATTTAATCCTTATATTTAAATTGAATTGCTGGGAGACTGTATTTGAAAAAGGAAAGTTTTTCAGCTTTGTCCCCCTTCAGCCTATTCCTTTTTTCATCGTAGATGATCCCTGCTCCATTAAATAATTGTTCACTAGGAACACTTGAGGGAGAACATCCAAGGTATGTCCGAGCCAGTTTGCTAAAAAAAAATTTTTTTTTTTATTTGATTATACATCATCATTGCTTTATTAAATATAATTAAAATAATGCTTTTCTAGCCACCTAGCTTTGATAAATGTAAGTTATTACATAATGCATCTATCCATCCAGTCCAAGTAGCAATTCTAGACACGTCGCAATTAGGGCGTAGCAAACTTTTACTTTTTGCACCCATGAGTGAAGGCATGAGGCATGACAGGAACAGCATTTGGCGACGTTTATAGCATTTATAGCTATTACACTAGCAATTATAGCATTTGGTTGCCCTAGTAAGAAGATATCCTCAAACAACCGCAATAACCGCACTGATAAATCCGGTTGCGGTTATGGTTGCGGAGCTGAGAACATGGGCGGTTGCGGTTGCGGACAACCGCTACATCACTAATATATATATATATTATATTATATATATATATATATATATATATATATATATATATATATATATATATATATATAAAGAAGAAGAAGACATAAAGTAAAGGACTTGAAAATAAACCTGATATCGGCGAAAATGTACGCATCCTGTGACGATTTAAATGGAAGTTTAAAGCAAATGAGGAAGGATAAACGGAATACAAATCTTTGCTTGAAAAAAAATAAGTCATTCAGGAAAACTGTAAAACCATTCTAAGTAAATGGCACATTCTAATCAGAGAGAGAGAGAGAGAGAGAGAGAGAGAGAGAGAGAGAGAGAGGACTAAACCATTGCTTCTTTACAACTCATGCCCTGAAAACACTTAGTCGCGTTTTAACTGTTATATTTATGGAAAACTTTGATTCAGACTGGCATAAAATTTGATTATTACGTTTATTTAAAACATGGTAAGTAAAGTATGACGTCATTCGGAAATGAAAGCCACTGAGAGACTCGGAATCGACAAGAGCTTGTCTTTCATGAATGACTCGAGAGCTCCTTTTGACTGATTAATATGGATTTGGTTCTATTACCCCGCTTTCATCTCTTCAGATTGTTCAGTTTCAAAGTTGATTTTCTCAGACTTTCATTAAACTTCGATCTTTGGTAATGAAATCATTTCTAAATAACTTTAAAGTCTGCCTTTGAAAACTTAGTAAACAATTATACATACATGAAAATTATTTCACGAAAGTAACACAGTGAATAATATTTATGATGAAAATAACCACGAAGGAAAAAGGAAACAGAGAATGGTGCTCAAACGCTTTTGTCTAATGACATCCTCAGTAACACTGAAATAAATAACAAGTTCGAGACTATATATAGGTCACCAAAAAAAAATAAAATAAAATAGAAAAATAAAAATTGTAGGAGGTGCATACAAATTTATAAGGAAAAACTACTAGAGTTTTAGCACTTTGCCCCTCTTGTCTAAATCTGTTCTGAGCGAATTCAAAACAATAGGATCAAGCGAAAAAAGGCCCTAGCTAGTGTTAAAATTATTTGTAAGTTGAATAATGGCAGGCTCAAGGATATTTCTATTAACAATGTTGCTTGAGTGAAACAAAATTGAAGCATTATTCCAATCAATACAGTGGGATAACTCTGACAAATGGACGAAAAGGGCACTGGACGACTGTCCCGTTCAAACGGAATATTGATGCTGTTTTACATGCGTGTGCAAATCCTTCCCCGTCTGTCCAATGTAAAAGGACTCACATTGTTTACAACCAATTATATAGATAATACCTGAATTATTGGTAGGGCTATTTTTTACCATGATATTTTTCACAATATTGTCATATGAAAATACTACATTAATATTCAAAAGTTTAAGTACATTAGCAATGCCTAAAAAGCTTGGGAAAAATGGAAATACTAAAATATTCTTCGATAAAGTACGAGGATTATTATTCACACGATAGAAAGTTCGTTTTGCCTTGTTAAGGCAAGATTCCAAAAACGCAGGTGAATAACACAAATCACTTTCAATACTGTTGAATTTTTAATTCGGCATCCATGTATCCCGGACTAGCGATCCTGAGAGCGCGAGAAACATTGAAGAAAATATGGCTTTCTTGATGGGGGTGTCATGTCCGGAGTAATAGTGTACGTAAGACAAATTGTTTGTTTTTTCCGATAAATACTAAACTTAAAACCTGGGATTTCCCTATGTACACGCACGTTCAAAAGCGGGATTGAGTTGCTTTGTTCCACTTCTAAAGTAAACTTAATGGAGGGGACTTGATTATTTAACTGAAGGAGGAAGTCATCCAGGTCACGCTTCATGGGCTAGATACACAAAATATCGTCGACGTACCGCAACCACGGGGTACCAATCCCCAGGATTTTCGGAATGTAAGTAATTTCGAAAAACTTCATATAAATATTGGACAGGAGGGGCGAGTTTTTCGAAATTACTTAATTAATTAATTCGAAAGAACGGCACTCGGAAGAACGACACATTCGCGCTAACGGCACTTTTGAAAAGCGCGGCTTTTTCAAAACGCCACTGAAGAAGAAGCTGAAGAAGAAGCTGTGCAAAAAGGAAAGATATCTTGGGCTGTTGCCGATAAATGTATGGAAACTCTTCTATCATTTATAGAACAAAATCCAAACTTTAGTGCGCAAGAAGTTATGCATGCGCGCATGATGAAAAACACAATGATTGCAAATAAAAAGCATGCTGCAAACAGGGTGATATCAGAAAGTTTCTTAAAAAAGTTATTACGAATTCTCAAAAAAGTGTTCCATCGACTTCCGCAATCGATCATGATGAAACAACAGAAGCGGAGCTGTTAAAAGAGAATTAAACAATGTGTTTTGATGTGATCGTTTTGATGTGATCGTTGTGATCTATCTTTAGTATGTACTTTATGTGATCGTTTTTTCAAATTTTTTTTTAAACATGTCCTTTTTTATTCTATCATTTGTAACATGTTCTAAAAAAAACTCTCGCAATAGCGGAAAATTTGAAAGAACGGCACCACCCAATCCCCGAGAGTACCATTCTTTCAAAAGTTTACCGTATATATATATATATATATATATCTAAATGGGATCATGTTTTATTTCCTCCAAAGGCTAACCCAGGGATTTCCAAAGTGGTCTGTACAGACCCCCAGGCCCCAGGGGTCTGTAGGAAGCTTCCAGGGGGTCTCTAAGCTTTTGGAAAAATAGTAACATTAACTATATTAAAATAAATTTCCATTTCACACTAGACATTCGGTAAGTGTTTATTAAACTGGTTTAATGAAATGAGCGTAGAATGTTTAATTTTACATTAATTTAAAAGCTATCTATGTTTATGAAATATACTATAGTTTGTAACTGAATTCATAATTTTTTTTGTGGGGGGGTCTATGTCCGTACGGAATTAATATTTAGGGGTTCTTGGTGGTAAAAGTTTGGGAACCCCTGGGCCACCAATCAGAGGAAAAAAATATTTTTACAACTTATGGTTTAACCTTGGTTTAGCTTCCCCCCGAATTGTTCATTATGACGAAGGTCAAGCTTGTCACTCCACCTTAGACCTATAATTTAACGTAGAATCCGAACCACGCCCCACCAGCAGCCCAGCATCTTAACCACTAGGCTACCCAGGGTACCGATTTATCTACCAACCAATGTCTTTTACTGTGTGGAAGGATGAACAGCTGGGTTTTGCTGCGCGCCGCTTGCCGTCACCGGGTCTCGATCCCGGGGCCGATGGATTCGTAGTCAGCGACGCTAATAAAATTTCATTATTAAATACAGATGCTGCATACAGTTTTTAAACTGCCTTTTGGAAGGGTACACTCTTGTTAGACCGAAATCTATTAGTTATATATAATTGTATACCGTATTTTACGCCTCATAAGACGCTACAAGTGGTAAGACACGCCCTGTATTTAGCAAAGAATATTTAGGAAAAGAAATATTTCGAAGATTTATGAGCCTGACAAAAAATATATTCCCATAACTTTATTAAAAGAACATTAAACAAAACAATAACATATGAGCCCTGAAGTGACGTATTTAATTATCTTTAAATCCTGAGATTTCCTTGCTGCTGCTGTCATCACTGCTGGCATCGTCACCAACATCACTGCCACTAGCTGATTCTGGGTCGTCCGCTGTGTCACTATCTTCATAAAGAAGCTCGTCCTCTGTTCCATCCAATGAATTGCTAATTCCACATTTCTTGAATGACTTTACTACTATTTCTTCTCTCACTGCTGCCCAGGATGTCTTCACCCACTCACACACCCGTGCAAAAGTGGGTCGCTTAAGTCGTCCTGTTGGTGCTAGGTCGTGGTTTCCAGCAGCCATCCACTTGCCCCACTCCTCACGCATGAAAGACTTGAATGGTTTGTTAAGTGAAACGTCCAGAGGTTGTAGTTGCGATGTTAAGCCGCCAGGGATGACCACTATACATTTATGGCTTCTGTCGTGTGGGCCCTGAACTGATCCCACACTAGTAAAGATGGTTTCCTCAGTAGACCACCAGGAGGCCGTGACCATACTTTCTCCAACCAAAGCTTCACGCCTGCTTCGTCCATCTATCCTTTGTGATGGACATGAACAAGAACACTGGTTGGAATCATTTCCTTGGGGATGGTTTTCCTCTTAAACACGAGTAATGGCGGAAGTTTTGTGCCGTCTGCACAACAGGCCAAAACAACAGTAAAGTGGGTTTTTTCATGGCCGGTTGTTTTAACTGTGACAGTCTTGGCTCCTTTAAAATGGACACTTCTGTTTGAGGGCACATCAAAGGGCACAAAACAAATGGCGGACTTTACCAGTTTAGGCTCAAGTTATCTCCAGTCAGCTTGGATTAATGGTAGCAGGTAGGCCTATTAAGCATCCTAATGGTTACCATGAATACACCTATAACCTAATGATAATTTAATTTAATGATAATTTACATGTCTGGTGTTCGTGAGGGCTAGTAAACTTATTTCTTAAGATCTTGACTTTACGATGCTAAGACGCAGGCTAATTTTTGGAGACGTTTTTCAGAAAAAAAGAGCGTCTTATGAGGCGTAAAATACAGTAATTATAATTATATAATGGTTAAAATTATAAAATTTTTATAGCTTTTTATAAAAGATTTAAAAACTTAAAGGGAACTTACAGACGAGGACATGCTGCGTTCTATTTTGAACATTTAAACACATAAAGTTTTGTAAATTTTATAAATCCTATCAATTTTTGGAAAAGATTTAAACTAAAAGGAATTTACACACTAGGACATACTGTATAATATACTTATACTAGAAGGTTAATAGAAAGAATAATGAAACCAGTATGAACGCGAGGCGAAAAGTGATAGGAGAAATTATTAGAAGGATAATGAAAATTTTAATGATAACAACATCAATTAAATAATAATAAATAATAACAGTAATAAAGAAAGGAGTGTCTTCAGTAACTTTGGAGTTTGTTAAGTTTTAATCGCTTTATAAAAGATGAATGACCATTGACTGATTTTAATTAATTCCATAGATTGTTTCATAATTCCACTGCTAAATAAGAGTAACAATTTCTACTACTTTGCAGAGTATACTTCTTCGTACGCCTTGTTTGATATTTGTGACGTATCTGATTGTCAAGTATAGTATTTTCTCGAGGCAAATTGTTTTATAATATTGAACATTAGGGAGCACTTCTGTACTTCATATATGCCTTTAAATTTGAATATACTATTATTTATTTTTCGGATCACCTGAAGATCAGAGCCCCCAGTCTTCGTTAGTTAGACATGGGCACATGAAAGGTCACATACTGGCAAAACGATGCATGATATCCAGAATGATTTCAACACGAGATTCAATAAGGCTGCACCAAACAAGACGGTATTACGCTGGGAGAAAAAGCTGTTTGAAACTGACTCCATCAAGGACAGACCACGGTCGGGAAGACCAACAACGCGAACAGAACAATGTGAAGATGTGATTACATCGGTGGCTCGTTCACCGAAAAAATCACTTCGGAAACGATCACAAGAACTTGCAGTCCCCATGTCCGCAATGAGAGATCACATGACAAAAGATCTCGGCATGAAACCATACCGCCCGTCATTTGTTAATGAATTAAGAGATACAGACATGCAGAAACGATATGAAGCCTGTGAATGGGTTTTGACCGTTTTTCCAACAATTCCTGCACGTGGAATAATGATTTTTCTGATGGGTCTCACGAGAGAAACTGAAACACACTGTTCGAGATGCATTTGGTGCAATCACTCCAGCAATGCTGCGTCGATTCTCACACCGCACATGGAGGCGCATAATCCTTTGTTACGAAAATGATAGTGTACACCTACAGATATTCTTGCTTAGTAACTGTAATTAGTAAGTGTATTTCCTACAGTTAAAGTAATTGTTGCTAGTGACTTTTTTCTTAAATTACACCTACTACATATAAATACAATTAATCACACAAAAACAAAATTGGTATTACAATATGTACATTTTGTAGGGGGTGACGGGACTTTTCGAACACCCTGTAGAGCGTTTTACGTGTATTTGTAGGAAGGAAATGTAATTTTGTTAATATAAACTAGGATGTCGATAGCTTATGATCTTTATTTTCAATATGTTGAAGAAAGGATAGTTTGTCATAAAGCACAACACCTAATAATAACACTGGTCAACAAAGATTTTTCATCAGAGTAAACTTTGTGGTGGGTGGATAGCATTTTTCACGCTGATTCCAAAACTGCATTCAGATCTTTTCTAGCACGTATAGTTTTCAAGATGAAGGCATATATATAACTACACAGATTTAACCATTTTAAATAGGCAAAATACTAATATTTCAACATTTGATTGTGTTTATTTTATTGTGTTTTTTTTAGTTTATTCATCTTATTTATTTCAATTATCTTAATTATACATCTTATGTATTTCAGGTGTGAGCTTTTACGTCTAGCAGCATTGTGATTCAGGCAACAACGCCGTGCTTTGTGTGTCAAAAGATCAGTCCAGTCCAAGAACTTGTTGTGTCAAGTTGGTGTACATTTTTTAAAATTTATAGTTTGCTCAGGTCAGTCAACATGCCTCGACAATGTAAGAATGACCCCGACAAGTTCTGTTTCGTATGCGGCCAGTTGACAACTAAAACACAGCGACGAAGTATTACAACCGACATTAAGAAAATATACAAGCTATACTTTGGTTGCCATCTAGGTGACCAAGATAAACCATGGGCGCCACATCAAATCTGTTCTGGCTGTTCAAATGGATTACGTGATTGGCTTAACAAAAAGAAAGCTTCAATGCCATTTGCCATACCCATGATATGGAGGGAGCCGAGAGATCATCATGAAGACTGTTATTTTTGTAGTGTGAACTTAATGGGGTTTTTTTGCCAAGAACAAACACCAGATTGTATATCCAAACTTGGATTCAGCACGTAGACCAGTAAAACATGATGAAACATTGCCCATTCCAATTCCCCCAAGTGATAGGCTAGATTCTATCATAGATGACATGGAAAGTGATGAAGGTGCAACTGGCGTTTCCGGACCATCTACAGGACAGTTGAATGATCTTGTTAGAGACTTATCGCTGTCTAAAGAGAAATCAGAGCTTCTCGCCTCAAGACTAAAGGAGAACAATTTACTTGAGAACAATGTTCGTATTAGTTACTACCGAAAGCGGAATTTTGAATTAACAGCATTCTTTTCAGTAGACGGTCCTCTCTGTTATTGCCATGACATCAATGGACTATTTACAGCCATATCTCAGACGTATGTGGCATCTGAGTGGCGCCTCTTTATTGATTCGTCGCAGAGAAGCCTGAAAGCAGTTCTTTTGCATAATGGTAATATAATGCCATCCATCCCCATTGCCCATTCCGTCCATCTAAAAGAGACATATGACAATATGGATATACTACTTAAGGCAATCAAATACGACAGTCATCAATGGAATGTTTGTGGAGATCTAAAAGTTATAGGAATGCTTATGGGTATGCAGTCAGGATTCACAAAATTTTGTTGTTTCCTTTGCCTGTGGGACAGTCGCGCCACTATAGAACATTACACCAAAAGTGACTGGCCACTTAGGTATACATATGTCCCAGGGATAAGCAATGTCCAGTCGTCCCTTTAGTGGATCCCCAAAAGATCTATCTGCCACCTCTTCACATTAAACTTGGTTTAATGAAGAATTTTGTTAAAGCAATGGGTAAAGTCAATTCTGAAGGGTTCCAATACCTTTCAAGGAAATTTCCGAAGGTTACTGCAGCAAAATTGAAGGAAGGAATTTTTGTTGGGCCACAAATAAGGGAGGTTTTGAATGACACTGAATTTGAGAAAGTCCTAAGTCCGCTGGAATTGAAGGCTTGGCTGGCGTTCAAATGGATATGTGAAAACTTTCTTGGAAGCAACAAGTCACCTGCGTATAAGGATGGAGTCAAGGACCTCCTTGATGCCTTCAAAGAAATGGAGTGTCGAATGTCGTTAAAAATTCACTTCCTGCATTCCCACTTAGGTTTCTTTCCTGAAAACCTTGGTGCAGTGAGTGACGAGCAAGGAGAGCGCTTCCATCAAGATATTCAGATGATGGAGAAGCGCTACCAAGGATATTGGAATGAAAGCATGATGGCGGACCATTGTTGGATGCTGTATCGTGACAATCCAGGCCAAATTTACAAAAGGAAATCACACTCACAGCGCTTTTAATAAAATAATGTATATATTCTTTATTTATAAGTACATTGAATAAGGTATATGATGTATTTGTTGTTTAGCATTCCTAAGTGTGATCTATACATCCATAAATTTTCTTATAGCAATATCAAAAACTTAAAAATATCAAAACCAGTGTATCTATATAACTGTACGTGCTAGAAAAAAAATAAAACCAGATTTGGAATCAGCGCGAAACATGCATTAAGAAAAGTGTGATCATGTTTGTGATGAGAAAAAAAAGTTTCATTTTGTTGGCCAGTGTAATTTTCCCTCGGTGACACGCGATATCGTGTGCAAGTTGATAATAATATTGAAGTCTGGTATTAATTTCCTTTCGTAATTAACAGGAAGCTTGTTTTATTTTTATTTAATTAAGGATAATTTACTGGCTTTCAGCCAGTTACATACTGTCTCGGTGTCCACTTACTATTTCATTAAGGGATGCAGGATCGCTGTTTGAATATATTAGGGAGGTGTCATCCGCATATTGGGAAGCCTTTCCCGTTATGGAAGTTGTGAAAATTATTTATCTGGATAAAAAATAGATTGCCGTTTTGACCACTCTGGGAGAGCTAGGAGAAAAGAGGACAGTATGAGCTGGGGTAGTTGCCAAAATATTATTTATAATTGTGTATCGAAAACGATAAGAGATCAGCTGTTGTTTTTCCCACGGTAACAAAGTAATTATTTAGAATTTTAGGCGATTTTCTATATATAGTAGTTCGTTATAAGTGGTATTATTTACAGTTATATTTGTGGGAAACAAAATTTTGTTCGTTTTTCCTATGTAATGTTTCACGGATAAGTTTCCAGTGTTTCTTAGAATCGTCTTTGCATTCCTCGAATTTATTGCTGTAATACTCTGACTTTTCCTTTATAATTATGTTATTTAGTTTGTTTCCCTAATGGGTGTAGATTTTTTAAGGCATTGTACCCTTTTTGACATGTTTATAGATTAAATGTTTTTGCCAGATGGATTGTTGGAGGTTTATGCAGCCATGGTTTATTTTGCCTTCTTTGAGTGTGTTTTCTGCAGTAACAGGACAGAGTTCGTTGAAAATGCCTTATTTAGTATGTCTGAGAACTTAATAAATTTTTCATTTATGTCATCGGCCTCTTCAGAGACTTCCAACCTATAATTTATTGCGTCCAATTTGTTTCAGACCTTCTACGTTTTCATTTATTTTGCTAACTTTTATTTTTACGTGATCTGTCTCCGGGGTTTTATGTGTCCCTTATTTAACGCCAAGAAAAGGCCGAAATGGTCAGAGATCCCCAGCAAAAGTATATCGGTTGTGCGGTTCAGAGAACCTTTACACCATATATAATCTATTAAGGTTGAGGGCTTTATAGGTGTTGCAACACGTGCTGCTCGCGTAATGGCTGGACATAATCCACATGTTACTATTATGTTACGAGTTTTTACGGTCTCTGTGTTTATTACATTTTAAGAGGTCAAAATTGAAGTCATCCAAGAAGATCGTTTTATGCTGTTTTATTCTATTATTGTGATTTGAAATAATGTCTATATTCTCCAGGAACTGGATAAAGCCCTTGTTTGGAGGCCGGTAGATTTGATTTAAACTCAATTATATTTACGGCGCAGGTTTCAACAGAGTCGGACAATAGTGTAACCTCAGTGATTTGTGTACATGGAATGGATTTATGGAGCTAAATTGAAACTACAGTACTACTCCTTTTTCTGCAGATCACGATATGTCTGAAAACATTTGTAACTATTTAAGGGATATAAAACTTTAGTTCCTTCTTTTATGAACGTTTTTGTGATGACTACGATTAATAATTTTATTCTAATTATTAATAATAAATTTTGTAGCTCTTCAGAATTATCAGGTATGATTTTAGTGTTCAGAAGTTAATATCATAAATTTATTAATACAATTTAGATGGTTGGAACCTATGTTATTAATACTGTACGTAATAATTGCTCACGGGGACAATATGTGACAGATTAAAAAAAACTCATCATCGACTTCGTTTTAATCTCGTAATAGTTGTAAGTGGCTTGGAAAGTCTATCAGATAAGCGTTAGACATGTTTGAGAGTTACTCAAGAGAGAGGCAGTAATAAAATTTTAAGGAAGCTGAAAGGAAAGAAAAATTTGGGCAGGACGTTACAAGTGAAGTACACGTAAAAGATACCTTTACCATTTGAGAATCATATATTTTTAAGAGATGTTGATAGGGGTAAAAACAAAAAATAGTAATAATAATGATAATAAAAGCAATAATAATGGCAGTAATAATAAATAGTAATAGAATAATAATGATAATAGTAATCATAATAATAAAAACAATTAATAATAATAGTTATAATAAAGACAATAAATAATAATGATAGTAAACAACAAAAAATTGACAACTTACGTAAGGCAGACCCAGTTAGAGCTTATGGTAATATTGAACAAGTCAGTGGAATAGCAGTGATTCTGATCAAATGAAGAAAATAAATTAACATTTAAGAACTCATCAGGCAAATTCAGTTACAGTTTATGGTATGCCTGCACTGAATTTGGAGTATATACAGGGTGTCTCAAAAGTACTTGTGCACCTATATATGAATTATATATATATATATATATATATATAATATATATATATTATATATATATATATATATATACTTGGTGTGTGCACAGTGACTTTTGAGACACTAGAGCAACAAAGGATACTAAGAGGTTCTCACTTTAAAATATAGTAATAACCACTAGAATATACTCGTATTATCATTAATTATTATTATGGGGGATCTATTGGTGTGGGCCCGTATGAGCGTTTGAATTCAATGATGTAATTACAGTGATAACTACACTTTTCCCTGACATTATTATTATTATTATTATTATTATTATTATTCGTCATGAAATTTTTTTTTTTTTTTTTTTTGGGGGGGGGGGGGGGGCGTTTACCGCCATTTCCCGCTATACGTTAGCGGATATCATGGCGAAGCAGAATATGAGAAAGAGAAACGGAGACGGGGGAAAGGCACTAGAAGTGGGAGGACCGCGGACGACGGGTGAGAAGTCACCTAAAGCTCAGAGAGGATGCGAGATTGGGAGAGGAAGAGGAAAAGACGGTCAAGCGAGAAGAGAGGGCTCTCAGCGAGCATAAGACGTAAACGATCGGGGAGGGGGAAATCAGAGAGGAACGGGAAGGCGCGACGACGTACTGACGACAGGGTGGGGCATTCCACAAGGATGTGAGAGACGGTGAGGGGCGACTGGCAGGAGGCGCAACGAGGAGCCTCCTGCCGGGACATAAGATAGCCGTGCGTGAGGCGCGTATGGCCGATGCGAAGCCGCGCAAGGACGACCTCTTTGTGTCGGGAGCGGTGGAAAGAGGACGCCCAATATGACAGGCGGGGGGGATGGACCAGAGTTTATTTCCGGTGGCATCGTCCCAGGACTGCTGCCATATGCGGTCGTAGAAGGACCGAAAGACCTGCACATAGTCAGAGAAGGGGAGCGGGGGGGAGGGGAGGCATCGAGGCGGCGGACCGGGCTGTGCGGTCAGCCGCCTCATTACCGGAAACACCAACATGGGCAGGAACCCAGCAGAAGGTGACCCGGATCCGGTGAACGGTGTGCAGGACATGGTACTCCTGTTGAATAAGGCGTACGAGGGGGTCCGGGGAATCATAGCGCCGAGCGCTTGAAGGGCGCTCAGTGAGTCCGAAAAGATGGTACAGGAAGACCGCGAAAAACCCGATACCAGACGGAGGGCTTCCAGAAGGGCAAAGAGCTCCGCGGAAAAGATGGAGGCCTGAACCGGCAGGGGGATACCCCGGGAGGTAGGTGACAGCGACGGAGAGAAGACGGCGGCCGCGACACCTGCAGGGAGCGCGAGCCGTCGGTGTAGACGGGAACATCGTCCGAGTGTACGGGAAGATGGGCCAGAAAAGAAGACCGGAGGACGGTAGGAGGAGACTCCTTACGCAGGCCACGGAGCGCCTGGCAGCGGCAGATAGGGGTGGTCAGCCAGGGGGGCGACAGGTCGAAGGAGAACGCAGAATAGAGGGTGGGGGGATCCCCAGGGACGAAAAAGATCTTGGCCAGAGAGGCAGCGAAATGCCACGTGTCAGGCCGGGGTAGCGCCTGGGAGATCGCGGAGAAGAGTAGGGACCTCGGGAGGCGGCAGATGCGAAGGTAACACTTCGCCATGAGAAGGCCCCGGCGAAGGGGCAGGGGGGGTGTCCGCAGTCCACCTGAAGACTAGCGACAGGGGACGAGCGGAAGGCACCCGACGCCAGGCGAAGGCCACGGTGGAGAAGAGGATCCAGCATACGGAGTGCCGGAGAGGAGGCGGAGCTGTAGACCACACAGCCGTAGTCGATGCGGGATTGCACCAGGGAGGTGTACAGGCGCAGCAGAGTACGCCTGTCCGCCCCCCAGGTCGTGTGGGACAGGTGACTCAAAAGGGAGAGGGTGCGGCGAGATGATTGCCGCAACCGCCTAAGTGTGGAACCCAACCGAAAAATCGTCGAGGGTCATACCCAGGAATCTAACGGATGGGACGAGGGGAAGAGGAGTGCCGGCAAGGGTAAGGGCGAAGGTATGCGACAGACGGAGGCGCCGAGGGCGGAAAAGCATACTGGAAGACTTAGAGGGTGAGAAAGCATAGCCAACCGAGGACGCCCAGCGAACCACCGCGTTGATGGCTAGCTGGAGTCGACGTTCAGCCAAAGACGGGAGACGGCCAGAGCAATAGATAGCCAGTCATCGGCATAGAGGGAGCTACAAACGGAAGTAGGCAGGACCGTGCGACTGTGTTCATCACCGTGAGAAACACAGGACGCTAAGGACACTACCCTGAGGGACACCCTCCTCCAACGGAAAGGGTCAGAGAGGGTAGAACCGATGCGGACGCGAAAGAACGGGCGGACAAGAAGTTATAAATAAAGGAGGGAGAAAGCCTACGAAACCCAGGGAGCGTAAGCAGTCAAAGACCGCGCTCCGCCGGGTAGTATCGTAGGCCTTCTGGAGGTCGAAAAAGACGGCGAGAACAAAGTGACGCCGGGAGAAAGCCTCCTGCACGTCGTGGCTAAGGAGGAGGAGGGGGTCGGTGGTAGACCGGAAGCGCCGGAAACCAGCCTGGGTAGCAGGGTATTGGTCACTCGCCTCCAGGGTAAGGGACAGCCGCAAGGCGACCATCGCCTCCATAACCTTGCAGGCGCAACATGTCAGGGAAATGGGGCGATAGTTCGACGGGAGTGAGGGGTCTTTATGGGCTTCGGGATGGGGACGACGATGGACTCACGCCACCGGTCCGGGAATGAACCCTCCAACCAAATCCGGTTATAGAGGTCCAGTAAAAAGCTAAGAGCCGAGGGGTGGAGGTGCCGTAACAAGTCATAGGGGATATTATCGGGGCCGGGGGCGGAGGAGCGTCGGGGGCGGAGGGCCTCCCGAAGCTCTGTCATGCGGAAGAGGTGATTATAGGGGTCATCCCTATGAGGTGGAAAATCCGGTGGGTCGCGGCGGGAGTGGGGAATCGGAACTGGAGATGGCTGCGAAGTGCGCCGCGAGTGCGTTCGCGACGGCCTCCGGATCGGATACGAACTCGTCGTCCCCGACCCGAAGCACCGGGGGTCGAGGGGGGACCCGGGTCCCCTCAAAACTACGCACCTTGCGCCAAACAGTCGAGGGCAGTCGAGGAGGAGATCCCGGACACGTAACTCCGCCAGGAGGTACGCCGGGCTAGTTTCAGGACCCGACGGGCCACTGCCTTCAGGCGCTGAAACGCTATCTTGTGCTCCGGCTGGCGGGTCCGGTAGAAGCGACGGCCGGCCCGGCGCCGCTCCCGAACGGCATGGGAGCACTCTGGGGTCCACCATGGGACGCTGCGCGGCCTGGGGGAGCCAGAGGTACGGGGGATGCAACTGGCGGCAGCCGAGAGGATCTTACTCTCGAGGAAGGCGAGGGCCTCACTAACGGAGGGAAAGGCTGGAATTGATGGCGAGATCGCCGTGCACCTCGCGTATGAGGCCCAGTCTGCTCGGGCGAACAGCCAGCGCGGGCGGACAGTGGTGGGGGGGGGGACGGGTCGGGGTAAGACACACTGGGAAATGGTCACTGCCGGAAGAATCCGGCAGGACCTCCCAGGTGAACTCCGTCACGATATCGAGGGAAACCAGGGAAAGGTCGATACAGGTGAAACTGTCATGGGCCGAGTGGAAGCAGGTTGGGGAGCCATCGTTCAGAAAGGTGAACTCGAGCTCGTCCATAAGGGAGAGAAGGGTCCCGGAGAGAAAGGTGGAGCAAACGTCCCCCCAGGCCGGGTCCCGACTGTTGAAGTCCCCGAGAAGCAGAAAAGGGCGGGGAAGCTGAAGAATTAGGTCACGGAGAGAATCGGGTGGAGGGCGTACGTTAGGGGAGAGGTAAAAGCAGACCGTGAGCTGGCGCCCCAAAGAAAGGCGCACGGCCACAGCTTGCAGGACAGTACGGAGCGGGAGGGGGCGGAAAGGGACGGAGCGGTGTACGAAGACCGCGGAGCCCCCCCCTGCCCGCCCCATCGAGAGGCGGGGAAGGGAGCCCGCAGTAGCCGACACTCGAGGGAGGGAACGGGATCCCAGAATCGTCTCCTGAAGGCAGAAACACGCCGGACACCTGGAGGCCAGGAGAGAGGAGAGACTCTCGAGGCCTACCAGGAGCCCGCGGATGTTCCACTGCAGGAGCGAGGTATAGGGAGGGGTAGGAAAGTCTGCGAAAAGGATGGTTATGGGGTGGGTGGGCCGATCGGGCGGCCCGAGTTTAACAAGGGAATTGGAAAGCCCCGGGGTCCAACGGGGGACGCCGAACGAGGGCGAAGGCGAGGGTCACCCCGACGAGGGGGCGATGTAGAACCAGACGCCGGCAAGTCCTCCAGAAGAGGAGTCACCCGGACATCCGGGGGAGAGCGATGCATAGAAGGGGATGCGAGGGGTATCCAGAAGGCCCCTCCCTTCCCCGGAGGTGCAGGGGCAGGACTACGAGGGGAGTGGAAAATGATACCTCACCCGGAGGTACAGGTAGGTCGAGGAGAAGAGATGGGGCGGGTCAAGCGCGGGGGCGTGCACGTCCCACCCACGCCGACCAGGCGGGCGAGTTCCCCCTCCAGTGGGTCCATCGATCGGCCCGAGAGGGATGTATCTCAGCCCCCACCACGAGGCCGTCGAGGACCTCAGGGGGAGCGTTCATAACGGTTGCGCAGTGGGGACGGTGAGGACAACCGGGGCGGTAGAGCGAAGGGGGCGTTTGTGTTTGGGAGAGGAAGGTGATGCGGCCTATGGCCTCGAACCTTTCGGGGTCGCTAATGGCGCGGCGCTTGCGGCCCTTACCCCTCCGTCGTGCGGCCCGCATGGGTGACGGCGGGTCACGATCCGGAATGGGGGTGGCCGAAGGCGCCGGTGGAGAGGGCGTAGAAGGGGCAGGGGGGGTTGCCGACGAAGCATCGGCGTTCGCGGAGGGAGCACGTGGGGACGCGCTGGTAGTACGGGGAGCCGCGGTAGGAGTCCGCTGGGCGGCAGAGGATGGGGGAGTAGCGGACACGGTGGGTGGAGGCGCGTTGGGAACCGCCGGTGAGGACGGGGTCTGGGCCGGCGGCGGCCGGGAACGGAGAGCCTCGGCGTACGAGGTACCACGCCGGGCCTCGCAGCCACGCAACCGGTCCCGCGCGCTCCCGAGCGCTGAGAAACTCTGATGAACAGAGGGCCCGAACCTCCCTCTCAAAGAGGAAGGACGGGCAAAGAGCGGGATGAATCAGGGTGTGTCCATGGCAGTTGGTGCAGGAAGGCGGAGCAGTACAGGGCAAGGGTGGGGAGGGCCGCCGCAGCGGACACACACGGGGCCGGCTGACGGGCAGAGCTGCTCACGTGGCCAAACCTATTGCACTGAAAACAGCGCGTAGGATCTGGCACGTATGGTCGTACCGAGAATTCGCACGCTCGTCTCTCACCAAAGCCCCAGAATATCGAAACGGGGGGCACCAGTGAGTCGAAAGTGAGGAGCAGGCGAGGAGAAGGGGCGGATGGGATCGCGATCTTCGGGAAAGCGGTACACTCTCACAACACCCTGGGAGGCGAGGTCAATCTGGAGGTCTTCCACCGGGATAGGTAGAAGACGAGCAGCGTAGATTGTGCCCTGGCACTGATTGAGGCGGGGGTGGGGGACACGTGATCCCGCAGCCCAGGACATTGGGATAGCGAGCAGAGAGGAGGTTTCGACAGAGGAACGCGACCTTATCAGAATGGAGCCATCCCTCTGAGGCCGAAGGTCAAAACGAGCCGTCCCCGTCACCCCATGGATCGCTCGAAAGAGGCGTTCATGGTTAGTGGGGAGGGGCTTGGAGGAGGAGGGGCGGAGGACGAGGAACTTGTCCACCGTCCTAAGGCCGAGCGAAGCCGTCGAGCCAAACACCACCGGTACTTCGAGGGGACGGGGAGACGAGAAAGGCGGACGGCGACGTCGGGTCCCACGTCCCCCAGGGGCCGAGGGGGCCGGGGGCGATGAGGCCCGACCGGAGTGGGAGGCGACCGGGGCCGCGGGCTTCCCACCTGAGGGCGAAAAAGCAGGTGGGTCCCTATAGGGACGTGGAATATGGGGGGATCCAGGGGTCGGGGGGTCCACTGCAGGTCCATCCGCCACTGGCGGGGGTCGGGCAGCGGCGCCACGAGCCTGGGGAAGAGAGGGAGAGGAGGTGTCGGCAAGAAGAGCAGACGGGGTGGGCGAGGGCTGCCGACTGCCCTTACCAGACCCAAGGTCCAAAAAGGTAGTCAGAGGGAGGTCAGATGCACAAGCCGGGTCGTCAACGAGGTCCATTAGATTTGTAAATGTTTCCATAAAAAAAAGTTTTTATTTTTGTTTCGCGCCCGGGGCCGCGGGGAACCGATTACCAGAGGCCCAAGGGGACCAAGCGCATGCCGGCGGGGGATGGGTGCCTCGTCCCATGTAGGTACCCCCGTTTCAAAAGGGGCCCTTGCAGCGTCGAAAGTTCTCCCCCGCCGGCAGCAAAGACCGAGGCCCCCCAGGGTCCCAGGCCCGGGCACCCTACCAGCCAACTTAGTCCGGCCCCGGCCATGGGAGCGAGACCCCAGCGACCAGCCCCGGCAGTCCACGGGGCGCGCGAAGTGAACAGAGAAAGCAGAAAAAACAGAGGGGGCAAGGAAGAGGGGAAAGAGGGGAAGACAGGAAAGAGGGGGCTGTAGGATAGCAGGGTATACTAAAAGTCTACTTCGCAACCGGGCGGGGGACCCGGCAGGGCCCCCAGCCGCGGCTGACCCCCCTCGCCACATGGAGGCAGGAGCCCGCGGGCGATCCACCCCAGAAAGACCGCCCGCGGGGAGGGGGATTCGTCATGAAATGTATACAGTAATTTTAAACTTTAAAAAATAAAATAAAAAAGCCAAACTGATTCCCCAAGGATCAACACTTAGCCCTCTTCTGTTTAATTTCTATGTCAATGACGCATTATTTTCTTGAGAACATCCATACGAATATATAAAATACGCCAGATTTAAGCCTATTTTACGGCTCTTAGTCCAGTGGGGAAACTAAGACGTTCCTCACCTTTGTCACAAGTTCGTAATACAATACTACAACGACTGAGTGATACTTTGTCGCACTCTGAGTGATTCCTCTGGCAGAAAATTGCGATTTAACCCGCAAAAACCAGAGTTAAGTGGGGTCGGACGGTCAGAAGGGAGAACTTTGAAACTATCGAAGCTGTGGCGTCCGATCCGTCGTTGGAGCACATTGCTGTATGATGGAACTAAAAACTAAAATAATACTTGAATGATGTATTTTATGAATTATCTTTATTTACTAATAATTTACTAATAAATGGAAATCTTCAGAAGTTTTATTTATTGAAAAGGTTAAAGTAAATATGCTGCTTCATTTTGCTAGTACAACATATGGAAAATTTAAATACAGTTCGAAAAGTCTCTGCAGTGCTATGTTAAACGCATAGAAAATTGAAAAACTACAATGTTTTCATTGAACCATGATTTAGTGATTTTATTACATAACCTTTTGATTTTACAGCATGTGTTCAAAGTGTTTTCCACCATTTTGCAGGCACAGAGCAACTCGTCTACCCTTGTTGTCAAACACTTTTTATAAAATATTGGTTGATATTGAAGCAATGTAAGTGGATATTGCGATTTTTAAGTTCTGAATTGTTTTCTGGCGGTCTTCATAAACAACACCTTTTGCTGCTCCCCACAAGAAATAGTCGGGTGGCGTAAGGTCTGGGGATCGTGAAGGCCAAAGTCCCCTTGAAATTATGCGATCCCCAAACATATCATGCAGTAGCTCCATCGAAAGGTGAGCAGTGTGTGCCGTGGCACCATCTTGCTGGAAGTATGTATTCAGTATTTCCATTTCGTTTAGCTGTCCAATAAATGGATACAGAATTTCTGAACAGTATCGTTCAGAATTTATCGTGTTCTCAAAGAAAATGAGACCGACAATTCGCTTTCTTGATATTGCAACCCAAACGCCGATTTTCTGGTCATGCAATGGTGTTTCATGAATTTTTTACCAAACTATCGACACACACTATTGCCACGATCCCAACTCTGTCACAGTACTGACACGATCGAGTTTAAACCGGCTGAAACCGGCTTAGCTCGCATATACTGGCTAGCACGTTGACTGCGGAGAGACTTTTCGAACGCACTGTATAAATGCTAACTTATATTCCCTGCCCTCCCTCCTAGGCAGAAATGGGGGGGGGGGGGGGGGACTGCTTATTATTATCATCCTCATTTTTATTTGTGTATTTTTTGGTGTGTGTGTGCGTGTGTGTATTAAAAAGAACATGTGAGCAAGGCTAGGGTTTTCGGTATCCAAGCATAAAAAAGCGAAGGCATGTATGGCATAAAGTTATTAAAAATATTTACCAATAGTAATTTTTTGTTGAAAATTTCATTATTTTTCCACGAGATTTTTCTTCGATAAACTTTTTTACCGCAGTTCCATATCTGTAGCGAGGCTAATTTGATTATGAAATTACGTTGTTGTTTTTTTTAGCGGATACGAGCCAGGTAGATTTGGATGTACGGCTTCCATACCTTATATAAAGCCCGCGGGCCGCAAGCTCATTCAGTATAATTTTGATTATTAGAATTTTGGCAAATCTGAATTATTTATTTACATAACTCCAACTTTTAACTATTTAATAATTTCTATTATACCGATATTCAGCGCGCTGCAAACGCTGAAAAGAGGAATTTCGGTCCCATGCCGATCAGAAGTTGAACCACTCTGACTTGCATAAAAATAAAACTCAGACAGTGATAAACAACATTCTATAATTCATTCAATGAATGTGTGGAGAAAAGTAATAAAAATATAAAATGTGACCCTTTTTTAATAAAAAAAAGTAATAAAAATATTAAATCAATTTTCTTTTTTTGGGGAAAAAGCAAAAGCACCCGTTCGTGACTTTACCTACAGGTGTCCTAACACCTTTCTTCTGCAGGTCAGCTGCAAATTATATATATATATATATATATATATATATATATGAAAATTATTTCACGAAAGTAACACGTGAAAATATTTATGATGAATAAAACCACGAAGGAAAGGAAACACAAAATGGTGCTCAAGCGCTTTCGTCTAATGACATCCTCAGGAACACTGAAGTACATAAAAAGGTTAAGCCTATATATAGGTTACAGAAAGAAAAAAAGAAAAAATAAATAACATACATACACACACACATATATATATATATATATATATATAAATATATATATATACATACATATCTATATATACAAATACATACATACATACATACATACATATATATACAATAAACAGAGAAGTAAAAATAAAAAAAATTAAAAATTAAAACCTTAAAGGATTACCAGTGAGGCGTACAGATTTGTAAGGAAAAATATCGATTTTTAGCACAAGATCAATGGATTATAAAAATACAAATTTATACTGGAACTCTGCCCGGGTTTTAACACACTGCTGCCTATGGTCAGGTTTCGATATATATAAAAAAAATAAAATGCAAATTAAAAGTTAATCGATTTTTAGCACAAGATCAAATGGATTATAAAATACAAATTTATACTGGAACTCTGCCCGGGTTTTAACACACTGCTGCCTATGGTCAGGTTTCGATATATAAAAAAAATAAAATGCAAATTAAAAGTTAATAAAGTAGAAGACAAGTTTACCAAAGATTTAATGTTTTACCCTTCTTATCTAAATCCGTTTTAAAGGAATTCAAAATAACAGGATCGAGTTGAAAAAGACCTTTGCTTATGTTGAAGTTATTTGAAAGTTGGATAATGGCAGACTCAGAATATTTCTATTAACAATGTTGCTTGAATGGAATAAAACTGAAGCATTATTCCAATCAATACAGTGGGCTAACTCTGACAAATGGACAAAAAGGGCACTGGACAACTGTCCTGTTCTAACGGAATATTGATGCTGTTTTATACGTGTGTGCAAATCCTTTCCCGTCTGACCTATGTAAAAGGAATCACATTGTTTACAACCAATTTTATAGATAATGCCTGAATTATTGGTAGGGCTATTTTTTACTATGATATTTTTCACAATATTGTTATATGAAAATACTACATTAATATCCAAAAGTTTAAGTACATTAGCAATGCCTAAAAAGCCCGGGAAAAATGGAAGTACTAAAATATTTTTTGACAAAGTACGAGTGTTAATATTGACACGATAGAAAGTTCGTTTTGCCTTGTTGAGACAAGATTCCATAAACGCAGATGGATAACCAAATCACTTCCAATACCGTTGATTTTTTCCAATTCGGCATCGATGTATTCCGGACTGGTGATCCTAAGGGCGCGGAGAAACATTGATCCCTTAGGATCGCCAGTCCGGATACATCGATGCCGAATTGGAAAAAATCAACGGTATTGGAAGTGATTTGTGTTATCCATCTGCGTTTATGGAATCTTGTCTCAACAAGGCAAAACGAACTTTCTATCGTGTCAATATTAACACTCGTACTTTGTCAAAAAATATTTTAGTACTTCCATTTTTCCCGGGCTTTTAGGCATTGCTAATGTACTTAAACTTTTGGATATTAATGTAGTATTTTCATATAACAATATTGTGAAAAATATCA
>JAJOZX010010267.1:0-85000 GCA_023014485.1 Bathynomus jamesi | reverse complement strand
TACAATTCCTACTAGTAATGAAAGCGACATTAAATGAAGCGGAAATATCTTGTATACTTTTAAAATTATTTTTAAACTAAATCTTTTATTATCATAAATTTACTTCTTCCACTGATTTACAGTATCGTAGATCAAAGTAAATTGTTGATAATAAACAGGTGGGTACTACCCATTCAATGTCATTACTATTACCATTCGCGATGAAGGCGCCAAGTGGGAATGACAATATATAGAACCTTTGGTTAGCTTCCGCCCGAACTGCTCATTCTGACGAAGGTCAAGCTTTTCACTCCACCTTAGACCTACAGTTTAAAGTGGAATCCGAACCACCACCAGCCCAGCGTCTTAACCACTAGGCCACCCAGGGTACCCATTTATCTACCAACCACTTTCTTTATTGTGTGGAAGGATGAACAGCTGGGTTTTGCTGCACGCCGCTGCCGTCACCGGGTCTCGATCCCGAGGCCGATGGATTCGTAGTCAGCGACGCTAACCCCTACACCACCGAGGCGCATATATATATATATATATATATATATATATATATATATATATAGTGCGTTCGAAAAGTCTCCAACACTTAAAAAAAAGTGTTTGACAACAAGTGTAGACGAGTTGTTCTGTGCCTGAAAAATGGTGGAAAACACTTTGAACACATGCTGTAAAATCAAAAGGTTATGTAATAAATTACTAAATCATGGTTCAATGAAAACATTGTAGTTTTTCAATTTCCTATGCGTTTAACATAGCACTGCGAAGAGACTTTTCGAATTCACTGTATATACAAAGGGTTGACAAAGTAAATAGATACCTTCGGATTTTTCCATAGTTTTGGTCTAATAATAAAAATCAATAAATAATAACAAATTTATTGAATCAATATATTTAGAATCGCGTTGCTTTCCCCTTTGGGATCTGAACACACACACACACACACACACACACTATATATATATATATATATATATATATATATATATATAATATATATATATATATGCTAACGGCATAATTGAACCTAACCTAACCTAACCTAAACCGTCAAAGTGACCATTGTAACTAATGCTATATGCATTTTTAGCTTTCAGCATATTGCCTAGGCATTATCTTAATGCCTGATTTCCCTTATTGCCGCAAATATATATATATATATTTGCGGCAATAAGCGAAATCAGGCATTAAGATAATGCCTAGGCAATATGCTGAAAGCTAAAAATGCATATAGCATTAGTTACAATGGTCACTTTTACGGTTTAGGTTAGGTTAGGTTAGGTTCAATTATGCCGTTAGCATATATATATATATATATATATATAGTGTGTGTGTGTGTGTGTGTGTGTGTGTGTTCAGATCCCAAAGGGGAAAGCAACGCGATTCTAAATATATTGATTCACTAAATTTGTTATTATTTATTGATTTTTATTATTAGACCAAAACTATTGAAAAATCCGAAGGTATCTATTTACTTTTGTCAACCCTTTGTATATACAGTGCATTCGAAAAGTCTCTCCGCAGTGCTATGTTAAACGCATAGGAAATTGAAAAACTACAATGTTTTCATTGAACCATGATTTAGTAATTTTATTACATAACCTTTTGATTTTACAGCATGTGTTCAAAGTGTTTTCCACCATTTTTCAGGCACAGAACAACTCGTCTACACTTGTTGTCAAACACTTTTTTTAAGTGTTGGAGACTTTTCGAACGCACTATATATATATATATATATATATATATATATATATATATATATATATCGGCTATTGATTGGTGGCGTGGAAAACGCAGTTTAATAATGAACAGGAACACCAGAGAAAATACAAACATCCTTCAAGGTTTAATAGTACCAACGTTTCGGAATGCACTAATTCCATCTTCAGGGCTAAAACAATAAAATTCCAAATCACATACAAAATTACAAAATACAAATTGCTTATAACAATTTAAAATAAACTTAAAAAAAAAAAAAAAAATTATAAAAAGTAGCTAAGAAAATGTAAAACATTAAAACTAAAAGGTAAATAAATGTGAAGTTAAAAAGTTAAAATTATAAAAAGTAAAAGCATTAAAACTAAAATGTAAATAAATAAACTAGTACCTTAACCAAACATAGCAGATCTATCGATGATTCGTCAGAATTTAGATCTGGTTTTAGTTTATAAATAAACAGAGACTCCATAATTTTAAGCTTAAGGTCAGAGCTTCCAGCAGCAAGTACGGTGAAATTAGACTGTGAAATTGGGTGGTTATTGTTGTGCGAGTGATTACGTATGAGAGAATTAGGTGGTTTTGCCAAGGGTAAATTTGTACGGACCGATTTACCGAGATGTTCGTAAATACGAGATTTTAAATGTCTTTTAGTTTTACATATATGACCCCATACAGTGGTCACACTTGTATTGATAAACTATAGATGACTTAAGAAGTGTAGGAATAACATCCTTGTATTTAAATAAATGGTAAATCGATTTAGACGGGGTGAATATAATTTTTATACACAGTTGTGGGTAGAATTCCTTGAGCATTTTAAAAGTTTATTTCTAATGCTAAAACTTGAGGTTCCCATATAGGGCAAAGTGAAATACAGGATATCTTTGGGGACTGTAATTAAGTTTCTAGTTGTAGGCTTATTAGTCTATTT
Source organism: Bathynomus jamesi (assembly GCA_023014485.1). Lineage (NCBI taxonomy): Eukaryota > Metazoa > Arthropoda > Malacostraca > Isopoda > Cirolanidae > Bathynomus > Bathynomus jamesi. The sequence goes on along the minus strand of JAJOZX010010267.1, from coordinate 82,359 downwards.
AAGGTTCTGCCTATTGTAGTCTCCACCAGTCTAGAAGGGAAATTATTCTTGGCAAGGAGTTTTCGGATGAAATCTAGTTCATCGTGTAGTTTGAAGTAATCTGAACAGATATTGAAAGCTCTATTGGTCAGAGTCGAGATTAAATTTCGTTTGAAACCTAAAGGGATAAAGGAAGAAAGTTCATAGTAAGATTGGTAAATATACCATATCCCTTTGTTTCGTAATTACCTTAATTCTAAGCACCCTAACATTCAATTTACTTCAGAAGTTGAATCTAATAGCTCTCTGTCCTTTTTGGACATTAAGATAATAAAAACTAATTCCTCTTTTGAAACTTCCGTTTACCGAAAGCCGACATTTACCAATCTTACTATGAACTTTTCTTCCTTTATCCCTTTAGGTTTCAAACGAAATTTAATCTCGACTCTGACCAATAGAGCTTTCAATATCTGTTCAGATTACTTCAAACTACACGATGAACTAGATTTCATCCGAAAACTCCTTGCCAAGAATAATTTCCCTTCTAGACTGGTGGAGACTACAATAGGCAGAACCTTAAATAGACTAATAAGCCCTACAACTAGAAACTTAATTACAGTCCCCAAAGATATCCTGTATTTCACTTTGCCCTATATGGGAACCTCAAGTTTTAGCATTAGAAATAAACTTTTAAAATTGCTCAAGGAATTCTACCCACAACTGTGTATAAAAATTATATTCACCCCGTCTAAATCGATTTACCATTTATTTAAATACAAGGATGTTATTCCTACACTTCTTAAGTCATCTATAGTTTATCAATACAAGTGTGACCACTGTATGGGGTCATATATAGGTAAAACTAAAAGACATTTAAAATCTCGTATTTACGAACATCTCGGTAATCGGTCCGTACAAATTTACCCCTTGGCAAACCACCTAATTCTCTCATACGTAATCACTCGCACAACAATAACCACCCAATTTCACAGTCTAATTTCACCGTACTTGCTGCTGGAAGCTCTGACCTTAAGCTTAAAATTATGGAGTCTCTGTTTATTTATAAACTAAAACCAGATCTAAATTCTGACGAATCATCGATAGATCTGCTATGTTTTGGTTAAGGTACTAGTTTATTTTATTTACATTTTAGTTTTAATGCTTTTACTTTTTATAATTTTAACTTTTTAACTTCACATTTATTTACCTTTTAGTTTTAATGTTTTACATTTTCTTAGCTACTTTTTATAATTTTTTTTTTTTTTTTTTTTTTTTTTTTTTTTTTTTATTAAACAATTTGTATTTTGTAATTTTGTATGTGATTTGGAATTTTATTGTTTTAGCCCTGAAGATGGAATTAGTGCATTCCGAAACGTTGGTACTATTAAACCTTGAAGGATGTTTGTATTTTCTCTGGTGTTCCTGTTCATTATATATATATATATATATATATATTATATATATATATATATATATATATAATGTTATAATGTTATAATAATAATGTTATAATGTTATAATGTTATAATTATAACATTATAACATTATAACATTATTATAACATTATATATATATATATATATATATATATATATATATATATATATATATATGCGCCTCGGTGGTGTAGGGGTTAGCGTCGCTGACTACGAATCCATCGGCCTCGGGATCGAGACCCGGTGACGGCAGCCGGCGTGCAGCAAAACCCAGCTGTTCATCCTTCCACACATAAAGAAAGTGGTTGGTAGATAAATGGGTACCCTGGGTGGCCTAGTGGTTAAGACGCTGGGCTGGTGGTGGTTCGGATTCCACGTTAAACTGTAGGTCTAAGGTGGAGTGAAAAGCTTGACCTTCGTCAGAATGAGCAGTTCGGGCGGAAGCTAACCAAAGGTTCTATATATATTGTCATTCCCACTTGGCGCCTTCATCGCGAATGGTAATAGTAATGACATTGAATGGGTAGTACCCCCTGTTTATTATCAACAATTTACTTTGATCTACGATACTGTAAATCAGTGGAAGAAGTAAATTTATGATAATAAAAGATTTAGTTTAAAAATAATTTTAAAAGTATACAAGATATTTCCGCTTCATTTAATGTCGCTTTCATTACTAGTAGGAATTGTAATACATACACAGTATCCCAATTAAAATAATTAAGGTACATTAGCAAATTTCATTAAACCACGATTTTTTTATACAGGATGAATGAACGAAAGTTATCGTACGATCTCTGCTTTGCTTTATTTCTTACGAGTGTAAAATCAGGACTACGTAAAAGCAAACCTTCTCATTCCGCAATACGGATGTCTGGAAAAGTAATGATAGGCAATTTTGAAGATTTATCGAGGATAAAATTGTAAGGTGAAGAGTTTGAAACAATGATTATAAAGAAACAGCAACGCATAGGAGGAAACAAAAGCAATCTTTACAATTATATAAGAAAAGAATACTTTGAAAGTAAAGGGGACGCTAGGAGAAAGAGCTGAATGATATGCAAACTTAAGTATTAACTCCATTGTAGCGTTGTCCTTACAATTAAAAAAACACCTGAATTTTCTTCCATTTCCTTAAATATAAAAATATGAAAACTGTGTTTTACACAAACTTCCAACTATTTTTAGCAGAAAAGGGAGGGGGTAGGGGTAATGGGGGAGTGGGTTATGCAACAAGGGAGTGGGGGTTAGTCCCCCAAGTTGCATGAAGGGGGAGAGGGGTTTTGTGGGAGAGGGGAAATGACCTCCCCCAAAGGGGTCGCCCTAAACTTTTGAGCTTCGCATTCTGAGCCAGTGGGTTAAAATTTGAGAAGCTGTATTTAAAATGTAAAATAATATTTTTGTCTTCATCTCGGTCTCTGCGAAGGTGCCCTCGCCGTAGGCGAGTTTGCGAAGCACAAGCCCCGCCCGTAGGGCAGGGAGCCGAAGGCTCTGCTTGTAATATAATAAAAATAGATTATTAGAGCAATAAATATTAATGTATTCACTGTATTATGATTATTTGTCAAATATAATTACATTCACTAATCAATGCTAATCATTTGCTAAGTTTTATATCTATGAAAGGGGGCTTTCAAAATACTGTTTGTAAAAGGGGACGGTAGCTTCAAAATGGTTGGGAACCACTGCTTTAAAGGATGTAACTTCTACATTCTTATTATTAACAGTTACCCAAGTTTATATCGAAAGACTTTTTACAGACCTTCATTATTTGAACCCATTAAGGAATAAAATGAATAAAGGATCGATAAGAGATGTTTTTTCGTTCGTGGGAACCAAAATAGAACATTTCCGACCACATGAATGTAAGTCATTTGTTTTAAGGTCTTATACTTGGGAGATTCTTCGAAAATCTAAGGTATTTTACGCTTCATGTTTAAGATATGAGCTTAATTTTCCATTAATGCGTAAACAAACTTTTTATTTTTAGAAATAAAATGAAATGAGGAATTATCGTACGAAACACTGGAAAGCTTGAAAGGTTAAAACTGTTTTTTAGTATTTCAGCTATTATTAAAGATATAAAAAGAACATTTTCTTTATTTTTTCAACTTCATTTTGAGACAAAAGCCATTATAGTAATATAATCCTAACCAATAAATATAGATAATGAATTTATTATACTAATAACGGTATAGGTAAATACATTATTTCTTTTATATATATATATATATATATATATATATATATATATATAATATACATATAGGTAAAGAAATACACTTTGTAAACTCATCTCCAGAAGGAACATTCCTGATATATTTCATTCTTTCTTCTAGATGTATCTGTTTAATAGCGCTAGATAATCACGACCTACTTTAATAATACAAGTATAAGTGAAAGTCCCTTTCACTGTTTCTAAATAGATACCTTAAGTTTCTTATATTAATATTTTAAAGATGTTCTTTCATTTAAGTCAAAAGCTGTACTACGCGTTTTGAGGATTGGAGAGGATTTTTTTGATTAGTTTCAATTATATAATTAACGCTCGAACAGAGACTTTACGACTCAATGATACTGTAATAGGAATTATATACATTAAAGTAATTTCCATTAACGTTACTCAAACAAACTGACGGCAATGATGTCACACCGCTTCCTGAAGGATGACGCCATATTGAAACGTCAACCAACTTCTAAAAAATCCCAATTCTTTCGTGTTTTTATTTAAATTATTAAAATAAGCAATTTGAAAAAAGTTTAGGTATAAAATTTTGGTTTTTTATTAGAATGAAAAATTATATGAGTGTGATGGTGTCGTATTCGTCCTTAGTTACAACCTCGTAAGCGACGACTCAGCTTCCAAATTTACGCATTACTTTTGCTTATGTTAAGAATACAATAATATATATATATTATATATATATATAATATATATATATATATTATATATATGGGAATGAACTCAGAATGGTTCCCTGAGTTTTTTATGATACACACAGACCGTGCATGGAACAAAGAACTCTTCTAGGATAATTAAATCCACTATAGTCCGAATAAGTAATGGTAAATGACAAATACCATAGTTTTTCTTTTTCATGATGCAAGCCCGACGTGGGCAACGGGTCTCTCGCAAAGAGGTCCCATAAATATAGCTTCCCTCACCAGCTATCTACAAAACAGACAGGATCCAGCTTTAGGACATGGATCTAGGGTTTAAAGCAGCCTAGCCCCACTACATTTAGAACCTCAATATAAGTAAAAGACTCGTTGCATTCACGTCGGATTGAATAAATCAAAGAAAAAGGGGTAACTATTATATTTTTAGCCAAAACCAAAACTTAAACCTCTAGATCCATGTCCCAAGGCTGGATCCTGTCTGTTTTGCAGATAGCTGGTGAGGGAAGCTATATTTATGGGACCTCTTTGCGAGAGACCCGTTGCCCACGTCGGGCTTGCATCATGAAAAAGAAAAACTATGGTATTTGTCATTTACCATTACTTATTCGGACTATAGTGGATTTAATTATCCCAGAAGAGTTCCTTGTTCCATGCACGGTCTGTGTGTATCATATATATATATATATATATATATATATATATATATATATATATATATATATAAATAGGGGAAAATTTGATTATTCCACGATATAAAATGAAATTATATGAAATCCGAAATAGGCACGTATTGTGAAACAGTCATTGAATGACTCTCAGTTACTCATTATTAATTAATTATATATCTAAATGAATGCAAAATGTCGGACTCATTAGTTTCACTTTCGGAGAATTTATGTAAAAACCAAAATAAATTTTTCCTCTCACCCGTAAGAAAGAGCAGAAAAACCTATGACAGTTTAATGCAAGACCTGATGAGCATCGAAACAAGTATTATTATTAGTTATTATTATTATAATAATAATAATAATAATAATAATTTTTATTATTATTATTATTATTAGGTAAGTAAATAGTCTGATCCAAAATCTTGAAGTGTCTTAGAATATAATAGTTAAGGCATTTTGTAGATTTTTAATGATTTGGACCGACTGTATCAAAAATAAAATAAAAAAAAAAAACTTTATTAGAAAGCACAAGAATTATTAGGAAAAAAAATACAATTATTGGTGCTCTTCCAATATGTGCTCTACCGCGAAACTGTGATCTACCATATTCCAATACGTGCTCTACCTGGAAAAACTAGCCTTATAAGGCTAACTAACGAAAATATCATGACTTAACCTAACCAATCGTTAGGTCAACTATACGCCCTTGACGATTGGTTAGGTTAAGTCGTGATATTTCGTTAGTTAGCCTTATAAGGCTAACTAACGTACCTGCTGCTAATCCGAATAATCTAAGGTAGATCACGTATTGGAATGTAAATTTTAAGGTAGAGCACATATTGGAAGAGCACCACATTTTTTTGTTCATTTGATGATTTCAGTTCTTGTATTGTGTGTAGAGAAAGTACAGTACAGAATTCATACTTTTATTTCAGTTAATAAAAAAATCCTTTTAAAGTGTGAGTGGTTTAACCCCCCCCCCCCGATATATGCAATTAATTTGATACCTACGTATGCAATACCCATGTACGCAATACCCATGAATGCAAAACTATGTATGGTTCTTGTACTGTACAATGATTTCTTGCATCACAGCATGGAAAAACTAAGCGACGAGGATAAAGTTGCACGTATTATACCCCTTAAACGACTCTGTTTCTTTTTCTTTTTTTTATTAATAAGAATAGATATAACTTCGGAGCTCAATCCTGGAATAACTCAATTTGGGCACATCACACTCAAGGGTTTAATTAAGCCTGGAAAAAATTAGTATCGGAGGAATCATTAAAATGGAGACAGATAATTTTCAGAGATTTGAGAACTTATAATTTAAAAGGTTTTCAGAAGAAAGAAAAAGTTAGATAGATAGATAGATAGATAAATAAATAGATAGATAGATAGATAGATAGATAGATAGATTGATAGATAGAACAGATATGACAAATTACAATATATACAAAACTTGACAGAGAGAACAATATAGAGAAATGGTTTGTTGTCAGACATATCTGCATAATTACAAAAACTGTATATGAAAAATTGCACTGAATTCTATGAAATATAAATAAAAAGTTACAGTATATATGAAGCAGAAAGATTAACAGAAAGAAGAGGATGCTGTACATATATTTAAATATCTACACAGGCGACGTATTGGTAAGCGAGTCAAAGTTCCAAGGATGGGGTTAATGTTCTGGGGAGGAGTGGATTTAGTTTTAACTACACAACTCTTTAATAAAAACCAAATCCACACTGGAATTTACGTGATTCCCTGTAAAACCTGTACCCAAGTTTGTACTTGTGAAACTGGCTGCACTTTACAAATCAGGATAGCCAGACACAAGTACGCAATTAGAAGTGGAAATGAAAATTCACTGTTCAAACGTGTACAAACATTCAACCATCCAGTTGACTGCAATTCCTCCTCATTGGTCTACGAGCCCGCAGAATAGCTGAATCCACTCTTATTAAACAGCTTCCTAAGTTCAATCAGTCACCAAACTTTTACCTTGTTGATAAGATTTTTAAAAACATTATATTAGATTCCAACCGTCAAATTGAACTGCATAGAAACATCTTTCCATTGCCTATCATTATTATTATTATTATTATTATATTATTATTATTATTATCATTATTTCCAGTTGCATTTTATATATCTTTATTTTCTTTCAAATTACGTGCACTCTATATTTTTTCAGTATTTTTTATTCCTTTCATCACCCCAGTCCACCTTCCTTCTAAAATCTAAAGTGACTATGTCTTCACCTCCTTCTTTTATTTTGCTTTGTTTGTTATGAATATCACCTCATCCACCAACCCCTAGTTTTTTTATTAATATTATTATTATCATTATTATGTTTATATTTTTCTAATCTATGTGTCACTTGCATTTTAGTCTTCGGTGGTCCTTAATCCCTTTTGTCATTCCTTTTTCTAATCCCCTCATCCCTTTCGTGCTCACTCTCTTTATTTATATATACTGACCTGCTTCCATCCTTCTTCAATCGCACCTGATGAACTCCCTGGTATAGACCTAACTCTTGGACTCCAATATGTCCATTTTTCATTGTAGCTTTACTTAATTCAACCTCTCGTAAATGAGAACATTCGCTTAACACCAAGAACCAACGTTACGATGAACTGAACCCAGCTAATATTTAAAATTTACACCTTTCCTTTCATTTATATATCCAGGGTCAAAGTGTGACCGCATCCCCAAAAATATCTTTGAAAATATTTTCACCATACGTGAAAATCGTGTAGATTTCTTCTCACTATGTTCGACCCTATGCTTATCAAAGAAAAGGCATTCGATTCCAAAGGAACCGAATTTTGCGGTAAAGTTCCTTTTTAACGAATTTCATCAAATTTACTTTCGTATAGAGGCGACTTTTTTTCGAGTTGATACTAGGGTTTCTCCTTATATGCAGCTTTCTTCATCCCGGGAAATCCCGGGAATTTCCGGAAAAATGAAGCCAATTCTCGGGATCCCGGGAAATCCAGGAAATGGTTGTATATAAGAGAACGGTAATTTTTTTCATTGTTCAGTGATAAAATACCCTTTTAGAATTGGGATAACCAATTATTATGCCTAGATGACCACTTTTTCATGTAATACTTGAATTGAGTTTACCAATCAGTCAGGGCGGATCCACTGCAGTGGCGACTGCTGCACTCGGGCTTCTCGGGCTGAACCCGAGAGGCAAGGGGCAAGGAGAAGCATGAGAGATAAAATTGTGTGTTTATAGATTTAAGTTTAAAAAAAAGTTTTAAATACAAATTGTAAAAATGGTTTTTGGCTGGTAGTATGTTATTATTTTTCTGTCTAGCCTTCGTCCACGCAAGCAAATTTTGAGCGCATTTAGATACACTTACTACCTATAAAAAAAACTATATTGACACATTAAGTTTCGTGTAATCTTTCAAGATCCTTTACTCGGCGCAAGACATTACGCCCGAGAAAGTATAAGTAATATCGTATATTTAAAGTTCTTTTAAGAATGATATTATTTGCTTGCATACGGTTACATAATAGTCCTTCTTCTAATTCTCATTAAATAAAATACGTTTTTCCTCCTATTAATTTTCTTTTATAAAGAAAAAACATTTCAACTCGCTTATATCCTTCGCCTTGTAGAGGCACAATTTTTAATTCTGGCGATACATGGTAATTTTTACGTTTCGATAAGCGTGCTTCAACTGCCTTGGGCCGCGGTGCAGTTGATTTTTGCCGCAATGTGAGGTTGTTCGCTTTTCTTAAATAATCTGATTTACCGTAAAATTCGGTGTACAAGTCGACGTGGTGTATAAGTCGACCCAAGATTTTGGTTAAGAAATTCGTTTTTCAAGATATATTCTTTGTATAAGTCGATCCCCCACTCCTCCACTAACCAACCAACCATTCTTTCAAAATGTGGGATTAGTAATCAAATGGGTGGGATGGAAGATGATTGTTGTGGAGAGATAGTGATAACGAAGAGATGCAGTAAACAATTTAAGCGATTCCAATTCAGATTCAGGTACTATGGCGACCTTGATCCATATCCTAACTAAATTTTTAAAGTTTTTTATTGTCTTTTAACCTTTTAACTGTGTTTTTAATAAATAAAGTGTAATTCAATATCTGTATTTGAGCTCATCCTTGATCATGTGCACCAGTTTACCTCTCTTGGATTAAGGTTCTGATTTCATACTTGTTGTATAAGTCGACCCTAAAATTTAAAGATATTTTTTAAGGCTTTAAACATCGACTTGTACACCGAATTTTACGGTATTTTTAATATTATAAGTATTCTGAGAAGTATAGCCCACCCATGGGCAAAAAGGAATTACATGACCGAATATTAAAGGAATCTGCTTTAAAACCAAGACGCTTGGGCTTTATGCTCAAATAAATAAAATTCAAATAATTTTTTTTTACCGAGGTATGTATTTATTTATTTTATTGATAATCTTAAGTTATTGTCATGCATTTAAATGTCGGCTCATGTGTAGACTTGAACATTTAAAAAGAGCCCGAGTAGTCTTGAAGAGCTGGAGTCGCCACTGGGATCCAGCCTTCTGGGCTGACCGTCTTCCAAAATTTGAAAAGTAAAAAATGCGTACGGAACTATTGTAAATCGTGAAATTTTCGCTATCACCTTTTTGGCAGAAGTACATTTTCAAGTTGCTATAACATATTTTTAAATGAAATGAAAGATATAAAAATAAAACGATAAAAAATTACATCATATTTATCAAAATATTATGGAACTATTGTAAATCGTGAAATTTTCGCTATCACCTTTTTGGCAGAAGTACATTTTCAAGTTGCTATAACATATTTTAAATGAAATGAAAGATATAAAAATAAAACGATAAAAAATTACATCATATTTATCAAAATATTATGGAACTATTGTAAATCGTGAAATTTTCGCTATCACCTTTTTGGCAGAAGTACATTTTCAAGTTGCTATAACATATTTTTAAATGAAATGAAAGATATAAAAATAAAACGATGAAAAATTACATCATATTTATCAAAATATTATATAATCAAATATTATATGTATTATATATTATTAAAATATCATATAATAAAAAATTCACTGAAAATTCTGACCGTCTTCCGGAAGACGGTGGAAGACGGTCTAAATCCGCCCCTGTCACTGGTAGCTATTTATTATTTATTAAACATAATATTTATCATGCGTACTCAGGAAATAAGAATGGTTTCATGTATTATGATGATTTAGTGAGTGACAATAGTATGCCTTTTTATTTTTGATGTAGAAAGAATACTGAAAATTATATCTTTCTCCACAATTTTTTTAAACCCATTTTTTCTTCTTTTTTGATTCAGAGTTTATTATAAAAGTAGCTAAACTGACTAAAATGAAGAAAATGAGCATTTTTATTTATTTTGTTCCCTAAAAATAGCCCATAAAATGAAAATAGTTATTCAGCATATTTTTAGCATAAAATGGAAACAGGTTTAGCATAATTTTAGGCGATTTAGTATAATTTAGCAGCAGGTTTAACATAATTTGGCTAAAAATTTCTGGAAACACTGCAAGAAAGTTGCCAGAACTATTTGACAAAAAGTAGCCCAGCTTCGTAAAAAAAAAAAAGTAGTAAAATTGAAATTCAATATCACAATTCAAAACAAATAATATTCAATTCAAAACATCGTACGAAAGTCAAAATTATCGTATTTATGCGATAATTATCGTACGTCTGGCATGGCTGTCTGTGGGTCAGTAAGAAGTTGCATGCAAGATGAGTTGCCTGCGATCGCTAGATAATATACTGAGACTCGGTTCCTTGTATTATACACAGCACTAGCGACATTCCCTCAGCCAGTTTTTGGCATACGGGCCCACTTTTAGATTGCTCTAAGTTGCTAATGCTAGTAGGTGTTCATTTAAGAAAGCAGAAAAGTAGAATAAAATGTGGTAAATATTATGCAGTTTTCTTTAATTCTACCAAAGAGCCTTCTAATAAGAAAAGAAAAAACAAATAAATCAATAAAAAATAAATTAAGTCATTTTAAAATTCCGGGATTTCCCGGGATATTTGTCCAATTCCCGGGATTTTCAAATCCAATAAAAACAGCCGGGATCCCGGGATCCCGGGAAAGAAACCCTAGTTGATACGATGACTTATGGTCAAAACAAGAATGAATCAGCTGGTCAGGTAAAATTTCAGAGACCAGTATAGTGATAACATTCCCACAAATTTCCATAAAGAACCGATGAAAGGCGAAGTCTGTAGCTGTGACCAAATAAAATAATAATAATAATAATAATAATAATAATGATGATGATGATGATGTGAGGAACACAATTAGAATTCTGTTTCGTAGAAATCTAAATAATCGTTTGACTTACAAGTATTCGCGCGCAGAAACACTAGATCAACAATATTGAATACTTTTGCTTGCACAAGGGCCAATATTATTATTATTATTAGCGGTTGGAGCTATACATTATGTGACATACATCTAATGTATTAGATATTTTAAGGAATTTTGCAGAAAAAATATTTGTCAAGATGCTTTATATATTTTTATGGTACCCGGTCGATTCGCCGACGGACGTTTTGCCGACAGACATTTTGCCAACGGACGATTCGCCGACGGCTGTTTCGCCGAACGGACGATTCGCCGAACGGACGATTCGCCGAACGGACGATTCGCCGAATGGACTGTCATTAATATTTCTATGACAAAATACACACGTTGCCTATCTTAACCTGGACACTCAATTCAAAAGGCAAGAGTGTTTTAGCACTTGAACTTATTTTTATATTATATTATATTTCATTTGGAAGACATGAACTTATTTTTATATTATATTATATTTCATTTGGAAGAAATGAACCCATTTGGGTGAAGGGGTCTGTCAGGTTTATTCAAGGTTATTCAGTTGAACTCCAAATCTAAATTCCATAACTCTTTATTCGGAGCTATTGAAGAATAGGGACCCCAGCCTTCTTTACTTAGCTTTATAAGGCTAACTAACGAAAATATCATGACCTAACCTAACCAATCGTCAAGGGCGTACAGTTAACCTAACGATTGGTTAGGTTAGGTTGTGATATTTTCGTTAGTTAGCCTTATAAGCCTAACTAAAGAAGGCTGGGGTCCCTATTCTTCAATAGCTCCGAATGAAGAGTTATGGAATTTAGATTTGGAGTTCAACTGAATAACCTTGAATAAACTTGACAGACCCCTTCACCCAAGTGGGTTCATGTCTTCCAAATGAAATGTAATATAATATAAAAATAAGTTCATCAAGTGCTAAAACACTCTTGTCTTTTGAATTGAGTGTCCAGGTTAAGATAGGCAACGTGTGTATTTTGTCATAGAAATATTAATTACAGTCCGTTCGGCGAATCGTCCGTTCGGCGAATCGTCCGTTCGGCGAATCGTCCGTTCGGCGAATCGTCCGTTCGGCGAAACAGCCGTCGGCGAATCGTCCGTTCGGCGAAACGTCCGTCGGAAAAATGTCTGTCGGCAAAACGTCCGTCGGCGAATCGACCGGCCACGATTTTTATAGACCTCAGAGGTGTAGTGGGTAGCGTCGCTGACTACGAATCAATCGGGCCCGGGATTGAGACCCGGTAACGGCAGGCGGCGCGTAGCAAAACCCAGCTGTTCATCCTTCCACAAAATAGGACGCTGGGCTACTGGTGGGGCGTGGTTTGGATTTCACGTTAAACTGTAGGTCTAAGGTAGCGTGACAAGCTTGACCTTCGTCAGAATGAACAATTCGGGCGGAAGTAAAAACCAAGGTAACCAAGGTTAATTCACAACATGTTCTAGTAAATCCTCTTTTCCTTTTTTTTTTTTCATCTTCTCTGCGTTATTTCATATATAATTTTTCTTATCTTTATCAATATATTATCTTTTACTTCCATATTCCTTTTACTATTTTATCGCATCCCACATTCTCTAAAGTGGCAGTAATTATTTCAGTAATTATTTCAGTAAATTTACTTAATTATAAGTTCAAAACTAGCCCCATTTTTAGTTTATACAAATATTAAACTCATTTATGTTTTTAGACTAATGATGCCAACTTGCGAGAATTATTTTATTTATGATAGACGCTAGAATTCAAGATCCATAATTTTTTTACATTAAATATACATATATCTATAATGAATGCATCCTTAATACTTTCATGCAAATCACTTTTAGAAATATAAATTAATTTCACCGACGCAGAATTTATCTTAGCTTGTAATTTTCGTTAATTTATTCATAGCAAAGTTAATTTTTTTGTTTAATTAAAATATTAATAAAGCAGTTTTCAAACGCTTTAGATTTCTAATGGACTTATTATAATGGCTGAAGCGAGCGACCTACAGAAAACGGTGAAGCGTCCGTCCGATAACAGATTAGAGATCGGATGACAGTTTTCTACTTGTATATTTTAACTGAAGGCAAACCTTAAGGCGAAATTATAAACAAAATAATACTTTGATAAATTAATCAGAAAATAATTTGGCAACTGTAGAGCAAAAGCTTCGTGATATGTACACTATACAGTGCGTTCGAAAAGTCTCTCCGCAGTCAACGTGCTTGTTGTCAAAAGTGTTTGACAACAAGTGTAGGCGAGTTGCTCTGTGCCTGCAAAATGGTGGAAAACACTTTGAACACATGCTGTAAAATCAAAAGGTTATGTAATAAAATCACTAAATCATGGTTGAATAAAAACATTGTAGTTTTTCAATTTCCTATGCGTTTAACATAGCACTGCGGAGAGACTTTTCGAACGCACTATACGTATAATAATCAATTAACAAATACAGAAAATCTTGCATTGAAAGATTATCCTGACTGTTGGATTCCAATTAAAGAAGATAAAAATAGTGGCTCGTAGTGAAAGAAAAGAATTACGGTACTGTACATTATTGTAATGTGAAAAAAACGTAGGACCTCAAAAGACGCAGGGAATTCGACTATCGGAAGAATGGATAATCACTGGTATTTCGTCAAATGTTAAAAATGGTAAGGAACAGCAGCCACTTCTTAGATAGAAAATATTTGTCCATAATATGATAATAAAAACCCACTCTAATAGACAGAGTTTATTTCCACAACAGTTTCGATGCCCACTGGCATCCTCCTCTTCGGGTGGATACAGAAAAACGAATGTGGATACGGAAAAACGAAGATGCCAGTGGGCATCGAAACTGTTGTGGAAATAAACTCTGTCTATTAGAGTGGGTTTTTATTATCATATTTTGACCTTCACGTAGAAAAAAGTGAAGTTTTTTGCATTTATTTGTCTATAAAATGAGGAACGCTCATTAAAGTGCAGAGCCAATTATATCTACATTCATTAAACATATCACTGAAGAATGGATAACAAAATGTAATCTATTTGAGCGTATTCAAAAGAGTATATAAAATTGCAAAGCTAGCAAGAATTTGTTGATCTACTAGCGGATGTTGATGTGCAACACTTGAATGCAACTGACATAGACAGAATATTACATTCAAATCACCCACGTGTTAATATTGCTGATCACATTAGAAATGAGATGCAAAAAATTATTAATGTTATAGTAGAGAAAGATGCCCAGAAGTGTTAATAATTCTGTGTGTGTGTGTGTGTGTGTGTGTAAAGGTTTCCATTACAAATAATCTATTTTGATTTTTTTTTAGAATTGCCCAGTACAGCAGCCGCCATTATTGTTGGTATGTTTTGATCGTATTTAGAAAATAATGGTTTTAACGATGACTTTCTCGCAAGAAATTGGATATCATTTGATTCGAGCGTTTTAAATATATTAGATACTAAAAATGGCATTGCAACACTACTTGAAAGAAAATATCCTCAACATGGCCCAAAGATGTTACTGTAACTTACGGAAAAAAAAATTAGGAAGATAAGAAAATAAAGGAATTACAGAATTATAGGGAAAGTGTCTCCGCTGGATTTAAATTCTCCTCAAACAACGGTTAATGCAATTATTTTCTCAACTGCTGAATCTGAGCGTGTTCAGCGCTATGAGCTATGAATGATATTACATCAATGAGATGCAAACGCCAAATGACACGGAGACAGCTGTTATTTTGTTCGTGAGGTGCGTATAACCTTTAATGTAACTCTTGCATCCTAGAAGCTAATGTAAAATCGCGAGTCGAAGAATCCAGTTCGTAACTTCGTCGTATCGAGACATTCAGAACGTTCTATGAATTCTTCTGGTCTGATGTATCACTCATTTTTTATACTGGACACTTGTGTAATGAATGTAATTTTTCATTTTATCCAAAAATTATATTTAATTATTCCAAATATTATAATTAATACTGCGTTCCTTAATTACGTATAATGTAAAAATAGAATTTTAAAAATGTATTTTTGATAAAACTTTTGAGCTCATTATTTTCTTTCCTTACATTTAATAATTCATATATCATATAGGAGTATCTTTTGTATCATATTTTTCTTTCCAAATATACTTGAACAAAATTTATATTTCTTTTCTAAATCTAGCAGGTAAGACAAATCCGACCGAGTTCAGTTGTTAGTCTCTCGTATCATACGACCTTTGACGTTGCAACGGATAAAAAATAATTAACATAGATTATCTCGTTTAAATATTTTACTCCACGTGTGTAATTTTAAGTTTTCTAACATAATGATGATAAATAAATAATGATTGGGGGTTGTTTAACCTCCTTCGTAACATCTAAGGTCATATGACTGAGAGGACGTACAGCTTTACGTGAGATCCGAACCACGGGTCGCTACATAATCTGGACGCGGAGGACGGTCTCCCATTAGGGTGTACCATTTTTGGGTCATTTTCAAAAAGTCAAGGTCCAGGAGTCTAATGTTGTGCCAAATGATGTCCTAAACACGAATTTAACAAGCATTTTCTAATCCAACAAATTTTGAATCCCCCCCACCCCCTTGAAATTTTGCCCATCCCCTTTTCCTAAAAAACCCATATATCTAAAAGACTATCAACTTTATCGAAAAATGTTATAGAATAAAAATGATTTAGAATCAACGTTCTATTAGAAAACGTTCATTAAGATAGAAATTTACGTAATTTTGAAAATTTTCATTTTCTTTTGTCCAAGAGCACCTTATTGTATTAATATAAAATAAGGTGCTTAAGTTACATTATTTATGAGTATATTGTGAGTATAATCCAAATTTAAAAATCCTTTTTTACATTGAATTTTAATAAACAAGCATTGTTTTTACTCTTATTGTTTCTTTTCAGACTGCTTTATTTGAAAAATAAATAAAAAATGAGTCAAACAGCTACAAAACAGCATGACTTTATTCTTGGTCGCTTGCAGGCTGCTATTATGAGTTCATCTAAAATTGTTTTACCATCCAATAAAGATGTTCTAAGCCATTTTATTTATTTACGGAGAATGCAGTATAAGGGTCCAAAAGTTACAAAAGATTCTACTGTTAATGAAGTTCTACAGAAGCTACTAATAATATGGCAAAAAGCATGCATTCCTACTATAGATATTAGTAAAACCCTAAAGGCAGGAAGATGCTGTTAAATCTAGAAGAAATGCATAATAATTTAATCAAGCACAAAAAAGAGCAAGCTTTGAAAATGAACTCTCTAATTTCATGAAAATTATGGATTCCCTTTTTGGCATCTCTTCTCAAAATGCCGTTGAATTAATCCAAAAAGACCGCATGAGAACTGAGCCTCAGAAAGCATATGATATTTCATTCTTAGAAGATCAAAGAACAAAACGAGAAACATGTTTAGGTTTGCTAGATGCAGATTATGCATCAAAAGTACAGCGCAAGTACATTAGATTAGAGAAAGAGAAGAAACGCAAAGAGAAACATAAATCAGTGAAGCAAGTGAGTGCTACAGCCAGAAATCAGAGACCCTTCTTTCTAGCACGACCAGTTCTGAGACAGACAGCTATGAAGAGTTTCGACAGAACCTACAGCAGGACCTTCAAATGCTTCCAGCCCCAAAATATTCTTGCTCGCCATTGGTTTCCTCCACTGCAGACAGACTTAATCTCTCTATTGGACAACGGACTGTTTTGCTGCTGCAGTAGCCATTAGGTGTGGCAAGGATATTGAAAAACTGTCTCTCTCCAGGACCACATCTGCAAGAGCCGCTCGAAAGACAAGAAAACGAAAATATGAAACTTGCATCAAGGATTTTACTCCTGATCACTGCCTAGTACATTGGGATAGCAAGCTGCTTACTAAATCATGTTCAGACAAGAAGACCGCCTTGCAATACTTGTTACTGGATACCCAAATGTAGAAAAACTTTTATCAGTTTCTATAATAGATGATTCCACTGGATTGTCTCAAGCCACTTCTGTATTTCAAAGTATTGAAAAATGGAACTTGAAGCAAAATGTCTTTGGAGTATCATTTGATACCATGCATCCAATTCAGGATGGATGAAAGGTTCCTGTAAGTTACTTGAAGAACTTTTGCAAAAGAAATTGATTTGGTTAGCATGCCGCCATCATGTGGCTGAAAGAGTTTTGTGTGCTGTGTATGAAACCATTTTGGCCCAAGTAAATCTCCTGAGTTGAGTTATTCAAAGAATTTCGCGAGTCTAAATGGAAGAAAATTAATACGAAATCTACATACAATGTTCTTGATGTTAAATCAAGGTATCAAAGAGGCCTAAAGGAAGAATGTGTAGAATTTATGACCCAATGTTTAAGAAAATCTGACTGCTTTCCACGTGTGACTATAAGGAAGTTGCTGAAACAACTTTAATGCTTTTAGGAGAGGTTTCCAGAGAAAACAGTCATTGGCGGAAACCTGGTGCAATGCACCGTGCCAGGTGGATGGCAATGATTTTGTATACAAATAAAATGTATGCTTTTGCCCACCAAGCATCATATGATGAATCATTGATTAAGAAATTAAAGAGAATGTGTCTATTTAATGCATTAATTTATGGAAAATACTGGCTTTTATGTTCTAATTCACTAGATAGTCCAGCTAATGATCTGAAGTTTTATCATGATTTGGTGAATTACAAGAAGGAAGATAGGGAAGTTGCAAATGCTGCTTTGAAATCTTTTGCCAATCATTACGGTATTTGACGGAGGAAGTGGTCCCTTTGAGTTTCTTTGGATCGCTAAGTAATGATGAAAAAGATAAGATCGCAAAATCCTTAAACAAATATCCAGTTCCAGAAAATTATGTATGTGGGCAACCTGTTTTCCCCATTTTAAAGGAAGACACAAAGCTTCATCAGCTAGTAGGTCCAATTTCATGGCATTTTTTCAATGCTATGGGTCAAAACCAGACTTATGGATAAAAACCAGCATCAACATGGGAAGAGGTCGATGACTACAACAAACTAAAAAACATTCTTTCATCTATTAGAGTAGTCAATGATACCGCTGAAAGAGGAATCAAGTGGTTCAAGACTTTCATGACAATGTCAAAATGAAGAAGAATTTCAAGGTCTTTTGCAAATTGTGGAAGAGAATAGAAGACTAATTCCTGATCCTAGTAAAGAGACTCTTAAAAGAATGAAACTCAGTAAAGAATAGTTCATTAACAGATAGATTAGGTATTTTTATTTGCAGAGATTGTTTTAATTTAGAAGAGGCTGATTTTTTTTGTTATTAAATATACCATAAATTGTCTTTTCTTATTTTTATGTTTAAAAAGCTCTTATATCAATGATTTCTAATTAGGAAACTTGTTTCTTTTATTTTTTGAGGAAAGTGTTGAATAAAGGAAAAAAAAAACGATGGGACCTCACAACTATAGATAAAGTGTTAATTTTTAGCTTTATTTTATATATAAGTTATATAGTTTTGAGGTTGTCCTCACTTTGTATAGGCTAGTTATAATAAAAACTAATTATGATTTGCATTATAACTAGCAAATACAAAGCCCATCGCCGCGAAGCTGCATTGGGGTGATGCTTCAAAGGTGGCGGTAACACCTTATTTAAGAAGAAGGCACTGCAAGCAAAAAAAATTTTTAATTTAAATTTTTAAAAAATAAATGAAAATTTTCAAAATTAAGTAAATTTCTATTTTGATGAACTTTTCTAATAGAACTTTTGATTCTAAATCATTTTTATTCTATAACAATTTTCGATAAAGTTGATAGTGTTTGAGATATATGGGGTTTTAGGAAAAGGGGATGCGCAAAATTTCAAGTGGGGGTGTGGGGGATTCAAAATTTGTCGGATTAGAAAATGCCTGTAAAATTCGTGTTTAGGACATCATTTGGCACAACATTAGACTCCTGGACCTTGACTTTTTGAAAATGACCCAAAAATGGTACACCCTAGACTCTCCCATCCAAGTACTACTCACAGATCCAATGTCGCTTAACTTCGCTGATCAACGGGAAGCGGTGTTACGACATTGGCTACGACGTAGTCCGAATATTGATGTGATATTTATTAAAGTGAAGAGAGAGTGTCTGAGAAAATTATATTATATTTGAAATAAATACAGCAAGAAATGAAAGGTGAGGAAAAACGGGTTCCTTTCGATAATTTTCTTGTAGATGTAATTCACCTTTTGCTTCTTAAACGTTTGTGATATAATTATTCATCAATGTTGCTTGAATTAATCTATTTCTACAAATTCATAATATCTACGTAAATATTTGTGTGTTTTATTATAATTAAATTTGTCCAAACTTTATGTCCGTTAGTCCGTTTTCTCATTGTATCAGTTGCTGGGAGACACTAGCACCGGACCTCCATTACGTTCTAGATATTTATAAATTATAAATTATTACAGCTAAAGTACCTCATATTACTGAATTCTAGATTTAAGGTTAGTACTATTGCTTTGTACCTCATACACAAATGCTAAACTTACCATCTTATCGCAAAAGAAAACGAAATAAAGTGAAAAACAAATATGTACTATTTTCTTCGCGAATGGTTTACAGTTGTCATGGGAACTGAAAAAATTGTAAACTCAGTAAAGAAATTGGATCTATATAGTTTATACTGTTCGGAGAGACAAAACTTTTGTCACCGACTCCACACACACACACACACACACACACACATATATATATATATATATATATATATATATATATATATATATATATATATATATATATATATATAATATTTAGGAGAAATCCAATGACAAGGAGGAATGTAAATGCCATGAAAAGTCTTCTTTAATGCGCAACGTTTCGAGCAATACGCTCATCATCAGGCTAGATAATAACAATATGAAATTAGAATCAATAAATAAATGTGAAGAAGACAAAATAATTTCCATAAAACCTATTCAGTAAAGCAAATTTTAAAAAGACTAAAAGAAGAGGGTTAAATTCAAAGTTATAAAAATTTACATATAAAATTAACCAGAAATTTAAAAAGCTATTTTTAAATTACATATAGTAAATTTGAAATTAGTACACTGGAATAATTAACACTAATACAATGGAATAATTAACACTACGAACCTTTCAATGCTGGTTCCGAGGCACGAGTAATTTAAAACAAAACAAAACAGGAAACAAGCTATGGGTTGGGCGGTTGGAGTTATAAGTTAGGGGAGGGGGGATTATAAAAAATTGGGGAGGGGGGAGGGGAGTTGGGTTTATAAAAAATTTAGAGGGACAGCTGAGGAATCCACGTTTAGAGAAGGGGTCAATGTTTTAATATAAAGAGATTCCAAAATTCTAAGTGAGTTAGGACAAGAATTACAACCGAGAATTTTAAAATTATCTAAAGTGACATCAGTTTTACATTTTATACTGTGTTCACGAATACTGGAGGCTTCTTTTTTATTTAAAATTTTACCTGTTCGGCAACTTATTCCCATATGCGAATAAAATCTAGTCCTGAGGGAGCGCACGGTGCTGCCAATGTAAGTACCAAGGAGACACCTTGGGCAGGTAAATAAATATACAACACCGCTACGCAACGAATCAGGAGTTCGATCCTTCGCTGAGAAAAAGCTACCTAAAGACATTTTGTTAATAAATATAATGCGAAAATCAGTATGATAAAAAAATTTCCGTAACAACTTTGTTGTATGGGAATAAGTTGCCGAACAGGTAAAATTTTAAATAAAAAAGAAGCCTCCAGTATTCGTGAACACAGTATAAAATGTAAAAACTGATGTCACTTTAGATAATTTTAAAATTCTCGGTTGTAATTCTTGTCCTAACTCACTTAGAATTTTGGAATCTCTTTATATTAAAACATTGACCCTTCTCTAAACGTGGATTCCTCAGCTGTCCCTCTAAATTTTTTATAAACCCCCCTCCCCAACTCCCCTCCCCCCTCCCCAATTTTTTATAATCCCCCTCCCCTAACTTATAACTCCAACCGCCCAACCCATAGCTTGTTTCCTGTTTTGTTTTGTTTTAAATTACTCGTGCCTCGGAACCAGCATTGAAAGGTTCGTAGTGTTAATTATTCCATTGTATTAGTGTTAATTATTCAGTGTACTAATTTCAAATTTACTATATGTAATTTAAAAATAGCTTTTTAAATTTCTGGTTAATTTTATATGTAAATTTTTATAACTTTGAATTTAACCCTCTTCTTTTAGTCTTTTTAAAATTTGCTTTTACTGAATAGGTTTTATGGAAATTATTTTGTCTTCTTCACATTTATTTATTGATTCTAATTTCATATTGTTATTATCTAGCCTGATGATGAGCGTATTGCTCGAAACGTTGCGCATTAAAGAAGACTTTTCATGGCATTTACATTCCTCCTTGTCATTGGATTTCTCCTAAATATTAAATTGAAGCTTTGTAGAAGCAAACCGCATGACTATATATATATATATATATATATATATATATATATACACACTGTATATTATTTTATTTTTAAGGCAAACTGCAATATTTCTATTTCCATTCTTAGAATCAAATAAAGGAGAAATGTGTTTTATTTCCATGAAGAGAAGTTTTCAGAAGTATCCTTCTAATAATAATGACGTCTTAGGGATGAGCTTTATTTCTGTTTGGTAAAGGCTTCCTGTAACTAAAAGGTGAAAACGTTTGCTTAGTGTTTTAGTTCGTCTTCAAACGCGATAAACAGATCAATCGAATACTTGGCAGTTTTTAAACTCATTTTTGAATTAATTCGGAGAGTTGTTATATATTATTATTATTATTATTATTATTACTATTCACGCTGACCAGAAGCTGGCGGAGATAGGCCACGTACCCACCTATACCTGTGAGTGGCTTTAGTGTTCAGAAGATCACTAAGGCCACACGCAATGCCTCGATTGGCATGCCGCTAGAGTACAGTATTATTATTATTATTATTATTATTACTTCCTTTGTCGACACTTTTCCTGACTTAATTAATTTGCAGTTAAAGAAATGACACTGGTAACCCGGAGACCTCGTTATAACATTTTTCAATTGCTTTATGAACCTTTCGAACGGATGCTTACCACTACCCAAAATATCACTCAACTCAAAGCGTTTAAAATCCCCGGGGGAAACCCCAGTCTTACTCTGTATTAAAAGAAAAAACCACTGTATTTTTAAATGTTGTGAAAGATGCACGAACTGGTTTAAATATTATCATTAAGAAACTCAAAAACACCATTTTCTATGTCAGGGTTTCCAAAACTGTGGTCCGCGGACCTCCGGGGATCCGCAGTCACATCTAAAGGAGTCCACGGTGGTATCTCCAAACAGAATTCCAAATATTACTACACTATCAAAAATAGTAATTCGTGTAATAATTCGTGACATTTGTGTTATGTTTAAAGCTTTATAGTTTATACTTTAAAAATTAATGCTTGTGACGATGACGATAAATAATAGTCATATACTAATTTTCGAAATTTGTATTTCTTCTTCTGTA
The DNA here is from genome assembly GCA_023014485.1 of Bathynomus jamesi. Lineage (NCBI taxonomy): Eukaryota > Metazoa > Arthropoda > Malacostraca > Isopoda > Cirolanidae > Bathynomus > Bathynomus jamesi. Next base: position 59,567 of record JAJOZX010010267.1, on the reverse strand, counting down.
TTAGAAAGTTAAGCAAATTAGCGTTATGGAGAAGGAGAGGGGTCAGCGGAAGTTAGCAGGGTTAGAAAGGGGTCCGTCCCCGAGAAAGATTGGGAAACCCTGTTCTATTGTCTGTGATCCAGCAGTTAAACCATCGTTATGAGAGAGAGAGAGAGAGAGAGAGAGAGAGAGAGAGAGATTATTCGTGAAAATCACAAAATCAAAGGTACCTTAAAGCTAATCAATGACATCCTCTCTTGCCGTCGATCACCTACTGTTTCTATATTTCTTAAAAACAACATTCAAATTTTCCAACTTCAACAAAGAAACGACGTCTTCAATAATTAATATGACGGACCGCTTTAAAGCAAATTTTCTTAATCCTGTACGGTACCGTCTTCCGCCTTCAGTCAATTCCCTGCATGTAACAAATCTATATTTCTTTCATTTACTACTCGACACGAAGTGCTGACGATAATTCAAACCTCAGAAAATAAAAATTGTCGAACTGGTGATATTCTGTAAAGATTAGTATTTACCGACTGCCATTCGTCCGAGTTGAAAGCGTGAAGCAGTTTCCTTTTTGAGGCCGTCTCACGCGGGAACGGATTCATCTCGAGTTAAAAGCAATCGACTCTTTTCAGGAACGAAAAAAATATCTTAAAATTACAGTATTTGAACTGGCTGGTTTTTCTATTATCATTCAATGCTGTTTCATTCAAAACTGATATAAAATATCAAATGCTAACTCACAAAAGCGATACATAATTTTATAAACAACAAGCTGTCTGTCTATCTGTCTACTACTACTACTACTACTACCAGTAGTAGTAGTAGTAGCAGTAGTAGTAGTAGTAGTTTAGTTTATTTCTACGTGGCTTTGGAACCTTAAAGAAAAACAAACATCGATATAGGAGCTGCCAACATCCATTAAATGTGAGTATGCCTGTATACAGGCCTATATGCGATGGGATGGAAGCAATTATAGACCGCGAGTGTATTTATTATTATAGTTATATGTGAATTACTTTCTGTTCTGAAAATATGTCATTAGACGAAAATACGTTTTTAAAAAGTCATTATATTTAAAACGAATTTATTCATTCCAATTTTGGAGTCTAAATAAAAATGAACTACAGCTTATATATATATATATATATATAAAATTTAGGGTGATGCAAAATAACTTATCATTTCAAAAACTTGAAGACACCCTCTAATTTTATTTAATTTAGTGTAAAAACTGAACATGCAAAATTTCAGCACAATTGAAGACATTTTAGAGGTTGCTACCATCCATTGAACATTTTGTATATTGATATTTTCAGTTTGTATTTATTGTACATTTATTTATTTTGCAGATTTCATCAAAAATGGTAGTCAGCAACATATAGCAGTCATAACAGACTCTGAACCTCTTTCCGTAAACCTTCTCATCCCTTTCATTGCTATAGACGCCGTGGCCGAACATTCTAGAATCATTTCTTTGCTGTGACGTCACTGTGGCGGCCGCGTCAGTGTAAGTGCGGCGTCACTGACTCAGTATCTTTGCTGCCTTCGCTGAGAGTGGTTGTATAGCAGTTGCTGAGTTGCACTCATGGAGCGGCATACGCGTCACAAAACAGTTGTTTGGCTCATAGGACATCCTATAGAGTCCTTCAAAGAAACCCAGCTTCCATCTAAAAGGGAAACATTTGCATTGTTTATGAACTACAAGATCAATAAAAAGCAACAGGTGAAAACAGCGGCTTTGTTGACTGCTAGAGATGTTATGGATGTGTGGGAAAAGGCACGCATCCCAACAGTGTTGAAATGTCATGTCGTGGAGAGAGTAAAGAAACTTTTCAACGAGTGGGAGAAACTAAAGAAGAACAGAAATAATAAGAAGAAGCAATCACCTGCACTACTTCAAAAACAAGAGAGCTGGCAAAATGACTTGCAAGATCTGTTTGACATTGCACATGCAAGTGCTCTTGACATGATAAAGATAGATGAAGATCGTGAGTTTTGATGCTGCAACGACAAAAAGGAAGAAAAGGCAAAATGTCTGGAGTGGATAAAGTTTTTTCACAAATGGAAGAGATTGCTAGAGAAAAGGAAACATTGCTTGAAAAGAAAAGAAAGAGGGAAACAGCCGTTTTCGAAGCAGCAGTGCTCTCAAGTTCAAGTCCTTCAAGTTTGAATGAAGATAGTTCAAAATCAGAAGAAGAATTGTTGCTGACCCTCAGCAGCCATCAACTTCGAGACAAAGTAGATCAAAGTCTAAGAGTGCAAAGCTTATGGATTCTTCAATGCTTGTATCTCTTGATGCTGCAAAAGTAAGTAATAGAGCTGCTTCGGAAATCTTGATCCCAACAATCAATGCTCTTGGGCAAAACCCTGAAGAATACAGTGTTAGCTATTCATCGATACGGAGAGCAAGACAAAGGAACCGCAAGACAATGGCAGAAAATTTGAAGCAGGATTTCGAAACAAATTGCCCTCTCCAAATACATTGGGACGGCAAACTACTGGAAGATATTACTGGTCATGAAAATGTTGATCGACTGCCAGTTCTAATTTCCGGCCAAGGAGTTGATCAGCTTCTTGGTATTCCCAAACTTGCCAGAGGAACTGGTCAAAACATTGCAGATGCTGTCCATCAGTTAGTATTGGAGTGGAATATATCTGACCAAGTGAAGGGCATGTGTTTTGACACCACTGCCTCCAACACAGGTTCTAAGAGTGGTGCTTGTATGTTACTAGAGCAAAGATTGGATAAAGATATGCTGTGGCTGGCTTGCCGACATCATATTTTCGAAATAGTGTTAGAAGCTGCAGTTTCTGTCTCCTTGCCATCTTCTAGTGGCCCTGACATACAACTGTTTAAGAGATTCAAAGCAAAGTGGGTGGAAATTGACAAGAACAATTACCAAACAGCAACAGATGACCCTAACATTGCAGAGAAAATCTCAGATGCTGAAGAACTCATTCAATTTGCTCAAGCTCAGCTTGATGAACAGCAGCCTCGTGATGACTACAAGGAATTGCTCGAGCTAACGCTCATTTTCATCGGTAGTGCCCCAAGTCAGGAATCAGCTTTAAAGCACCCGGAGCTTATCACAGAGCACGATGGATGGGCAAGCTAATTTACTGCATTAAAATTTGGATGTTTAAATCTCAGTTTAAACTAACTGAGAGAGAGGAAAAAGGACTGAGAGATGTTTGCTGCTTTTCAGCTGCGATATACATCAGATCGTGGTACTTGGCACCCATACCCTCATGCGCCCCCCGTTCAGATTTGCATTTTGTGCAAAGTCTGCAGCTCTACAAGCAAAAGGATGACAAAATTGCAAGTGCTGCACTCAATAAGTTTTTGAGACATTTGTGGTACCTCTCTGAGGAGCTTGTGGCGCTTGCATTTTTTGATTCAGCTGTTTCGCATGAGACAAAAAACAAAATGAAGCATGCTCTGCAGAAACCAGTTGACTCAAAACCGAGCAAACGAGCATCAATAAATCCTGAATCAGCTGGGCAGAAACAACTGCAGGATTTCGTTACTGCGAACACAAAAAGATTCTTTGAAATCCTAGAGGTGCCTTGCACTTTTCTTGAAAAAGATGCTGAAGAATGGAATGATGATGAAAGTTATGCGAATGCAAGAGATATCGCATATGGACTCAAAGTGGTAAACGACATTGCGGAAAGAGGTGTACGACTGATGGAGGAATACAACAAACTGATAACCAATGATGAAGAGCAGAAACAATACCTTCTTCAAATTGTTAAAAGTTACAGGTCGTCACTCTCAAACAAAAACAAGAAAACATTACTCTTGCTTCACAAAAAACGAAAATAAACATACATAAGTGGTTATGATATGCCTACTGGGGAAACTTCCACATAAAAAAAAGTTAACGCGCTATACGCTGTACCTCAGAGAGTGGTGCGGAAATCAGCGTGCCTATTATTTACTATTTTATGAGCTCACTACGTACTATAGTCTAGAATGTCATCGTTTTTTTTCAAACTAGGTTAACTAGGTACATATCAAACCGGCTCCGGCGAAAATATCAACAAAACAATATTTTTGAGCACAAACTGATATACATTTATTTTAAAGCTTGGTAGCAACCTCTAATTTTCTCTTTTTCAACCCCAATTTCGCATACAATGCTTTCTTAGGAATATGAATAAAATAGGAGGGTGTCTCCCTGAAATTGAAAAAAAAAAAATTTGACCCCTTTTTTGCATCACCCTAAATTATATATATATATATATATATATATATATATATATATATGTGTGTGTGTGTGTGTGTGTGTGTGTGTGTGTGTGTGTGTGTCTGAAAAATGAATCCCGAAAAAGGCAAATCGTTTTTGTGTGCATAATAATAAACTTAAAAAGAACAGGACAAGAATAACACCAAAACATTTGGCGTTAAAAATTTAAAGTTAAAAAAAAAAAATTAGCCGTAGCTTTTAATATGTATATTGAGACGAGAATTTTCATCAAGATGTGGGAAATTATTTCATCATACAAGTACCCTCAGGTGATGGCAGTATTTGTATCAAATTTCGATGCTGATGAAATACTTCCCGAGAAACTGATTCCTTGAAAAAATTTAATCGAAGTAGGTGGCGTTATCTAATGGAGGAAATGTCAATTAAATACCATTTCAGTTTATTTTCATTAACCGAATGTAATTACATGCATATCAGTTTTATGTTAAACAGGAACATCATATTAACAGCACCTTAAGTTATAAGATTAAATACATTAGAAATACTGTAAATTTAACTTACCTTGTTGTTGTTGTTGTTGTTGTTGGTTAACCGATCAGCCCACCCTGATCGAGCAAGCCGGCGGCACGCAGGTGACCGATCGCCCTCTCCGGAGTGGACCAGAGGTTCAGCGCACTAGTGATGTTGTGTTGTGTTCTATGCTGTGCTAGAGCGGTACAGTCTGTCCTGGCACAGGTGGCAGGTGTCGTCTGTGGAGTTGTCGAGTCTGTTTATATGTCTGTAAGTTGGGGTGATGTCCACATCGGAATCGTGCTAAGTTAACTCGATCCGATCTGCTCAGGCTGGTCTCTGACCTGTCAATGGGTGGCGGCTTCGCACCTAGGACCGCATTCGAACCGAGTCGTGTCAGTGCTTTGTGGGTTAGGTGTGGTGTGTGTGTGTGTGTGTGTGTGTGTGTGTGTGTGTGTTTTCTGTACTGTGTGATGTCTGTGAGGTGTGGTATGGAATGGAATATTTGGTTATAATGTCTCTCTGGTGCTACCTTAATGGTGCGAGGTGTCGGTGCATGATTGTACATGTAGTGGCAAGGGTGTTGTGGGTTAGTTGTCGCTGCTGCCATGAATTGTATTCCCCTCATGTCTAAATGTTCCTTAACTTTCAGTATTTTTGTTTCTGTGTGCAGGTGTTCTATTGGTGTTGTTTGAGTACATCCTGTAATGATACGAAGTGCGTTGTTTTGTATTGTCTGTAAGGTGTTTATATGTGTGTTTGAGATAATGGGTGCCCAGCATGGGCTAGCATAGTCCATAACTGAGCGAATATATTGTTTGTATATGAGTGATGTTGTTTCCTGCTGATGTCCAAAGTTTGTGCCTGTTAGTACCCTAAGCGTGTTAAGTTTTGACGTACATTTGTTTTTAATGTCCTGAATGTGATTTGCACAAGATAATGATGTGTTGTATATGACCCCAAGTAGTTTGGTCCTGTGAGTGTGTGGAATGTTGGTGTTGTTTAGTGTAAGCTGTGGAGTTATCTGGTGTTCTTTTGTGTTGCTTGTTAGCAAGGTGAGCGTTGATTTTGTGGGCGCTACTTTGAGTCTATTGTGTGTGAGCCAGTCTTGTATACTGTTTACGTATGTTTGTAGGTTATTTGTAGCGGTGTCGATGTTGCTGTGGGTGGATGTTAAAGTGATGTCATCTGCATATGATGATCAAGTAAGCTTGTTATCTATGGGTATTGGAATGTCATACATGTATAAGTTGAGCAGTGTTGAGGGACCCCGTTCGGGAAAAGCTTGTTTTTGGATGACTTGCCATTAAATGTGACATGTGAGTATCTTCCTGAAAGATAGTTGCTCAGCCACCTTTTGGTGTTATTGTGCATATTTGTGTTGAGTATTTTGTTTATGAGAGGGAAGCGTGGGATAGCATCAAATACTTTATTAATGTCTATTGTTGCTAATAGTGTACCTTGAGCTGGTCGTCTGGAGTTGATGCCATCCATGATGTGCTGCGTGAGGTTAGTAAGTAATGTCGTGGTTGAGTGGTGAGGTCTGAAGCCATGTTGAGTAGGCGAGAGTGATATGTGTGGGTTGGTGATTTGTAAGATTAGTCTTTCTGTTACTTTGGAAGGTGTGCATAGTAAAGTAATGGGTCTATAGGAAGCTGGTTCTGTTTGATTTTTGTTGGTTGTTTGAGTAGTGTAATAATTTTACCTTGTTTCCATATGTTAGGAATAATACAGCGTTGGTATGAATATGTGCTGATGTTTGTGAGAGCTAGTATTCCCTGTGGGCCCAAGTGTTTAAGGTGTATGTTAGATATGTTGTCTGGTCCAGTAGCCTTCGAATTCTTAATGTTTTTGATGATCTTGGTGGTCTGGTCTGTATTGAAGGGTGTAATGGTCGTGTCGAGTCTGTCGGTTTTCTTGTGTCTGGCTGTTTGTCTGTCTGCGTGTTTCTCGTTGTTGTTTCTGTTTAAGTGACTTATCTTTGCGTAGTGATTAACTAGAATGTTAGCTTGTTGTGTATATGTTGGGATATTATTTGGCTGCGACAGATAGCCGCGTGTGAGGTGTAAATGCCGTTAGAATGGGTAATGCTGTTTATAGTCTTGTATGACCTGAATGTATCTGTGGAGTGGTTTAGTGTTGTTATGAATTCCCTAAATGTTTCTGTTTGTTTTTCTTTGAGTTTGTTGTTTATTTCTGTGTTGAGCTGTTGTATCTGCTGTTTTATGGCTTCTGTGTGTGGTGTTTGTGTGTTATGTTTGAGGTTGTTACGTTGCCTTATGAGGTGGGCTATTTCTCTAGTGTAATTTGGGTTGTATTTCCTAATGTTGCCCTTGGGTATGTATTTGTTTGCATTATTGATGATCTGATTGAATGGTTTGAGTATTGTATTGATGTTTATGATGAGTGTGCTGTTTAATGTGGTGAATTGTTCCTCAGTCTGTATTTTGAACTGTTCCCAATCAGCTTTCTTGTAATTTCTGTAAGTGTACTTAAGGCTGTTGGGGCAGAGTGTAGAACGTGTTGTAATGATGATGGGCAGGTGGTCTGATGACAGTTGTTTTTCTGTTCTCCAGTGTGTATGTGTTGCTAGTGAGAGGGAACAGAACGTTATGTCTGAGGAGGAGTTTGAGTATCCTGCTTGATGTGGTATGTGTGTATGTCCGTCTGTATTGTTAAGAATGAAGAGGCTGTTTAGTTATGTGGCTATGTTGGCGCCTCTGGTGTTGTTTTGGTTGTGCAGGTACCAATAGTGTCTTACTTGTAAAGTGCGTGTGGTGTAGTTTCTTCTAAAAAAAGTTATAGCCTTTAGAAGAGCCGTCCGCGAAGTAGCAGTCAGGGTAAAAAAAAAATTTATTCAAGAACTATGGAGCATGGACGATATATATATATATATATATATATATATATATATATATATATATATATATATATATATAATGGATGTACCAAATATTCGGTACCCCATAAAAAATTAGGATATTCGGTATTCAGCCGAATAGTTTTTTATGTTTTTAACAGAATGCTGAATATTTGATAATTTGGGTAAATAACATGATTTAAGAAATGGAGCTTAAAATGTATTTTTTTTATTTCAACGAAATCGACAAATCGAACTTGGTATAGTGATACTACTAAGTACCGTACCTTACAAAAAAATGAACAGGCAGTAATAATAATCACCGCAAAAGCAAAACCTAATAATTGAAATCGTGTAGAAAAATTAGTCATTCAGCAGCATCAGGAGCTAAATGATTACGTTACGTGCGTCAGTAATTACATTTTTTGCAGAACTGAACAGCTGTTCATTTCGAACGCTTGTGAGTGGCGTGGTGAAATATTTGCGAGAAAGTACTAATAATTTCGGGAATCTTTCGCCATTATGGCTCTGCCAATCAAGAGGGTTCGTGTCGCGACTGACTCGTGGCTCCTTTGAATAGGTGTATAATTCTTTTTGACAACTTTGCCTGCTACTTTTGATAGGTGGAGGCACATCCGAGTGTGAAAACGTAGCAACCTCATCGAAGTAGGTCCATAAATCAACCTTCGGCTTCTTTTTCGAAGGTTCTTGATCTTCTCGTGAAACAAGAGCAGTTGCTTCATCCCCGTGTAGGACTAGCATCAGGTGATGTAGACATAGTGATTATCTCATTTTTTATAAACTCAGGCACTGTAATACAAGCAAATTTGAAACGAGGGTCTAAAACCTGAGCAATCATGCAAGTAATATCTGTCTTCCACTGCTTGAAGCTATTCTGTAAATTTTCTGTCAGTTAGAAAACGCAAAAATACAACGAGACCTGTTACACTGGGAGACACCATGGAAAGACAACAAGAATCAGAGGAAAAGTTATTCGTTAATTTTTCACATGAGCTAAGAAGCTTTACAACACGCTAAATAAGAGCCTACTGATGGTTATTGAGGGTTGTTATGCCATAGTCCGAGGAGTAGGCAACAATTGCAGTTTTTTGTTGAAGAATATAGAATGCAGAGTTCCATCGGGTGATAACTCTTATAAGTTTGTTTTCGGGTAAATTATGCTGCTTCTGGATTTTTTTAAGTATATCACAGGCTAGAGATTAACATGAGAACAGATTCGGCGCAGCGCAATTGCTTAGACGATAATTCTCTTCAGTTTTTACATTGATATCTAATAACCAAATAAAACTAATATTCAGTATTTGGTATTCGGTACATCCCTAATATACAGTGTGTGTATATATATATATATATATATTGTAAAATAACTAACTATTACCCTATACTTTCTTGCCTATTTATACGCTAAGCGAAGGTTACTTCAAGTTCTAAAGTCAGTCATCCATTAAATTATTTTGATGCTGCTTTAACAATGCAATGTTTGTTTCTTCAGTAATTGCCAGAAACTTCAGTTCTCATAATTAATTATTGAATGTTGCCGTAATTTCTCATTCTGTTTTACGAAATTTTGACTTCATCTTTCGTGGTTACAAATTAGAAGAGGTTCAAATGAAGGAAAAGATTTAATGCAAACTGACACTTCATTTTGTTAGTTAGAATTTCTTCCTCCGCGAACTTATCTCGATTTATACATTTGCTAAACATAAAAATGGAAGCAATTACTATGCAAATGCATTTGTTAGTGAATTATTGTATTAATAATGAGATGAGGTTTAAGAACGCAGTCCCAAAATGTAAATATTTGAGAGTGAATTTTTTGCCTTGAAAGGAGTTGCTTGTAAGCCATTTAGTATTAATTAATGGTTTATTAGAGAAATCAAACTTTTGCATCTGGGTTGGAGACTTTATCATTTAACTCCTACCCCAGTTAAAAGGAGAGAGAGAGAGAGAGAGAGAGAGAGAGAGAGAGAGAAGCATACTTAGTACAATGATAATTCCACTGGAGATGAAATAGTTACCCCTAATTAATAATAATTATCAATGCCAACTCGGAGAAAGAGCAGTCAGTGCGGTTTGTATGTATGTGGATGGTATTTACTGTGTGTCGTCAACAGTTGAACCCAGGGTCACCAAACTTGGTATAGAGATTTGCTTGGTTAAAATCTGGAAATCAGTTTAAAGATTTGCAAAAATATCAAAAGCCCACCCAAAATTTGCACTATTAAGGGAGAAGGGTAAGATCATGAAACCTATGTCAGAGGTTTTTCTTGTCATGCTCTACATGGCTTTTCTACAACTTTTTGTTCCATAGGTCAAAGGCCAAAGTAATAAGGTTACTAAGGTCACAAAACCACTAACGTACCGATCAACAATCTCGTTCGAATGCAGTCTAATTTACATTAATTTTATCCCTATAAAATATTCATAAAAAAATTATAAAATTATAAAATATTCATAAAAAATTAAAAAATTATAAAATATTCATAAAAAATTAAAAAAATTAAAAATATTCATAAAAAATTTAAAAATTATAAAATATTCATAAAAAATTAAAAAAATTTAAAATATTCATAAAAAATTAAAAAATAAAATATTCATAAAAAATTAAAAAATAAAATATTCATAAAAAATTATAAAATTAACTTGATTTAATTCTCACAAAATTAAAAACAACATTATGAGAATAACTTTAAAACCTTAATAATAATTGAGAATAAAAGCTTCTAAGCCATTAAAAGGGTTACTTTACGACCAAAACCTGCACTATGCTTTCAAGCATTTTTGCTAAAACTTTTAAACCTTCGGAAAGTTAAGAGAAGAGTCTAAGTTCTTACGTGAATTAGCCTGTAATTGTTTTCAGAGAGAAGTTTGTCGTGCAGCAAAGAAGTGTGTGCGGTAAAAAAAAGCACATATACTATTAGTGTGTACACGTTCAATAATTTCCTGCGGCAGTGTCTGGTGTGTGTGTGTGTGTGTGTGTAATCTTCATAAATCTCAATGGTATCATTATACACGTGTAGGTTGATATGTTTTACTTTACGAGATGAAGTTTTCTGTTAAAGAATAAAACACATGAATCGCTTTCAAATTTAATTCATTCACTAACTAAAAGTATATTATCATTTTAAAGATAAGAATAATTTTTAGAGTTAACTATTTATCATGATAAAACGAATAAAATTGGATTATTCGTTAGTTATATTCTGAATCAGCAACTCAATTTCTACACGAAGCTTGGGTTACTTCCTTTTTTTTAACAACACGTGCACGCGCACACACATACACACACACACACACACACACACCCACACACACATTTTCATGTTACTTTTCCTTAAGCTACTGTATAACTACGAGTGTCTTAGGCAACGACTGGTGTGTGTGTGTATGTATAATTGAGGATCCTCAGTATGAAAATAATAAATATTTTAATTTTTAAATCTAAAGTGATAAAAAGCGCGAAGCTCTACAAAAGGCTCAACTTTCTTCCGTCAGGCGGTGTGTTGAATTTAGAATAAAAGGAAATTTAAAAGGGAGACTAGCAGTTATTGTTGGGTATTTTAACAAAAATTTCAAAGCGGTTTTTAATTTTTGTGCTTTTGAAATTTCTGGGTGGCTCCACCTCCCTTTTTTTATACTCTTTGAGATACTTCAGTGAAATTTTATAATATACTTTGGATAGCAAGATAAAATATGTGCCCAAATTTCTCTGGAATTGGCCCATAAATAAATACGTCAGAAATTTCATAATCATCAAAAAAAACCTTTCAAAATTTTGTTCTGACTAACGCCAGATTTTATTTAGTCTAGGCATTAGAGAAAGAAAGTTTCCCAAAAACTTTCAAATAAATTAAGCTCTTACACTATTCTTAAAAAAAAAATTACTAAAATAATATATTTTTAAGTTAAATATAGCGCTTCTCCTGTATAAAATAAACACTAGTACACACGTTAAACCAATAACCTATCATATAATCTGAAAAATAAAAGCCAATAAAATAAGATCAATAGATTTTTCCTCTTTTTCGAATTTTCATTCCCTTCCTATGTTAAAATGGCGGTTTTCCCTTGACCAAATATTGCAAAGAAACAAATACATTCGTCAGGGATAATGTTTACTTTGTTAAAAGAAAAATCTTAACAAAAACGATAGAAAACAGAAAGGTTTAAAAATAATGATAAAACTCTAATGATAAAAAAAAAATAAAGGACGTAAAAACTAGGATATGTATGTTTACTCAGTTTTCTATTTATTTTAAGGGTTTATTCGCTTGGTCAAACGTTTTTATTTCGTCCAGAAAGTAAAGTATTACGCATATGACGCCGTTCTGAGAGGTTTTCATTTTTCTGTGCCAATAATCCTCTGCGTTGCGGAAGAAAATGCACGAAAATGAAGGGTGCGTTTGTTTTAGGCTGCACTTTGAAGTGGAAGGTAAAGATTGGAAAATATAAGCAAACTGACAAATAATATATATATATATATATATAGGGTGTGAACCAAATGTAGGTGGACAGTAAATGATAACGTTTATTTTGAGAATACATATTTAATTTTTTTGTATACTATAATACAAAATAAATTTAAATAAATTTAGTTATAATATTTAATATAATAAACACAAACACCATAGTTATAATGAACACCATAGTTATAATATAATATAACACAAACCGTATTCAACCTACTGTCCACCTACTTTTGGTTCACCGTGTATATATATATATATATATATATATATATATATAATTATATATTATATCTGGTAATCCGGTTGGAGGGAAGTCAGGCTCGTGGCCCTACCTCTAGAGTTGGTGAAGGTGAAGGTGAGAATTGCCTTCTTGAACTCTCCATACATCTTACACAGCCCGGTATACCCGGCTCATCTGGGATTGTCCCGTGTCAGGTGTCTAGTGTTCTTTTGAAGTTTTCTACATCGACACATCGACATCATTTGTATTCCGAATTTCTTTGGGTAACTGGTTGAATAGTTTTGGCCTGCTAACGACAAAGCTATTTTCCTTCCATGTTAAAGACATTCCTTGTCTATCCTTTAGTATGTGAATACTGTACATTCAGCCTTTGCTATTTTCCTTTGTTGTTTGGATAGTTTGAGTTCAGGAATTAGTTTCTCTTTTATTTTCCATGTGTAAAGAATGCATAATATACCTCTTTTTATTTCCAACGAATATAGCTTTAATTTAGGTAATATTTCCTATTAATTTAGTACTTTGCATCAACTGATATTATCTGTGAAATATCTGTGAATTCCTTTTAATTGACTAATTCTCTCTTCTAAACACTTCTCTAATCCTACTACTTTTTATCACACTGCCAAAAAATCAAGACATGTTTAAAATCTTGGATTCTTACAGCAAAAACATTCTTAGATTTGAAAGTTTTTAAGTAAAGTTTTTGTTGGGTCAAATATTAGTAAAAATAGTTCAAATCACACTTAGATATTACAAGAAAATAGTAATAGTGACTACTCTAAACGTGTCCTCCTTAAATGGTATATACACAGAAGGTTGATGAGGTTATTTAACCTCCTTCACACATCTAAAGTCGTATAACGGAGGGGACCTACACCTTTACGCGGGATTCGAACTACGAGTCGCTACATAATCTGCACGGATGGAGAGGACGGCTCCTCATCTAACTACGACCCAGACCCGATGTCGCTTAACTTCGCTGATTGAAGGGGAAGCGGTGTTACGACACTGCTCACGACGTAACCCGTATCTACAAAAGTGATGACAGTAATACTTCATAAACTTAAATCCTTTATTCTCGTTTATATCAATATTCTGACACACTTCTGCAATAGAAATGTAAGAAAAAATTAAAAAGGGTACTTCATAAATCGTAGATCCCCCTGTCATATGATCTTAGCTGTTACAGGGAAAGCTAAATAGCCACTCTTATCCTTATTATTATTATTATTACCGTTATTATTATTATTATTATTATTATTAGACTGGAGTCTATGTAGATATCAGGAACTCGGTATATGCTAAAACGCATATTCCAGCAAGCGTAAATTCATTAGTAACCAAATTTAAATATTTGTTTATCATTTCACACTTAATCTACACAACTCAGTCCAACGATTTTCTCATATAAGAATTACAACACTTTGTAGCATTAAATAACTGAGTGTAATATAAACTGTAATCAATTTGCTTTAAATTAATTGCTGCAGAGCCACTTTTTCCATGACTCTCCCTTTAAACTATGCAAATTTCAACTAACAAAAAGAATAAGGCGCATACGCAAACAAAGCAATAACGATTCAGTTGTGTATATACAGTAAACGTATAAAATTTTAAGTGGTCGTTTATCAAATTTCTAACAATTTCTGAAATACTGTATATAAATACAGTTTCCTGAGCGGCGTTTAAATTGAGGAAAAAAATAAAAACGGCGTATTTATATTTAAACACCTCACCAGTGCTTGAGGTTTAATTACTGGTTAAGTTTTGAATAATGGTGTTTAGGAAAATGATACCTCTAATTTATTGTGTTTTATTTATTGTTTTTGAACTTCACACGTGTTTATATTGTTTTGCCATGTAATTTCTAAACACGGTTTTTAGAGCGTAGACACGATCTTCCTGGTCAGAATCCATATTTGTTCTCGCTGAATCTTTCCTTTACCTCCAAAAAACCGTAGCCTTTTTTCTCTAAGCATATGCTTTCAAATAGTTTGGTGATAAGAGATGTCGCTGACACTGGTCTATATAGTTCTTTGCTTGAGAGCTATCCCCTCCTTTATATTTAGGAACAAAGTTTGCTTCCTTCAGGATGTCCGATATTCCTTATGTGTCCAGGGATCCTCTCCATATCCAATACAGGGGCATTGCTATTTCATTCTTACAGTTTTTAATCAGTGCATTGTTCCATTTGTCAGGACTTGCTGCTGAGTGTGATTTCAGTTGTCCTATAGCTTGTGTTACGTCATCAGGTGTAAAATCAAAATCCCTTTCTGTTTGTTCTCGCTTTGTAAGCCTTCTTCAAAGAAAACATTTCTGATTTTCTATTATATATTATCTTGTCACTTTTAAGGGTACTAAAAACAAATGCATACTGAACTCTTCATAGTTCAGATATTTCTTTTACATAATCGGTTCGTGCATTATTTTCTTTTCTTAACGATTCAGTCATTAGTCACGTGATTTTTTGTTTCCGTTTCCAGAAAGTTATAAAAGTATTTTAGGGTTTTCCTTGATCGTTTCTACAGGATCTTCCTCTTCTCTCTGTGAATGTTTCTCAATTCGATTTTGTATTTTAGAGTCAATACTTTCCAGTTTTTCATTACTTTGCTGCTATGGTTGTCTTTACAATTATTTAATTTCTACTTTTTTTTTTCATTTTGCTCCTTATGTATTTCAGGTTCATTATCCTTCCGTATCGCATGTTTCGTTGCCTTGTGATCATCCGAAGCTGGAGCTAAGTTTTCCTGGTCGCGTAGGAGTGGATACGGAGCTAAAAATTCCCCCAAATAAACGGAGCCAGAGTGGAGCTGGAGCATGGCTTCCCGGAACTGGGAGCAGGGATCGATGGAGCTGGAGAGGAGCTGGAGTAAGGGTATCTGGAGCAGGAGCAAAACCTTTTGAACCTGCTCTGAAATTTTTTACTCTTGAATGTTTTGTCCTATCAGCTACATACGTCGTAGCAGTATCACTTTAATTTATAAAATCATAAATGAACTGCCTTTATCAAAAGTCGGAAATCTGCGATTCCAGAGCTGCATGCGGCCTCAAAGGCCCATTCTTGGGACTCCTAAATTATAAATATACTGTATATATATATATATATATATATATATATATATATATGTGTGTGTGTGTGTGTGTGTGTGTGTATATATATATATAAAGTAAGTGACTAAAAGTTAAAAGGTGTGAACTGAAACGCGTATAATACAATACGCAATACCGCAATAATATACAATACAGTGTTTTAAATAACTTTATTACTCATATAATATTATTAACATATTTTTGCTTTTTATCATTAACAAAAGACAAACAAGCTCCTTATATTATGTAATTATTCAATTATCGGTAGCCATATAATTGCATTCAATGTATTAACATAGTTATAAAACAAAATAATAATAATAATAATATGATAATAATAATAATAATAACGTATCAGTATTCAGAAAACAGCGAAAGTGAAGGTATGAAGTCTCAACCGAACTGGGTTTACATCTAAAAATGAGACAATGAAAAAAAAATTTGATTCCGAACTAGATCATGATCAAACTAAAATAATCTTAAGTAATTAATTTTCCTTAAATCGAAATCTAAACAGTTAAATTTTGTTAATAAAACAGTAAAATTAGCTCGGGTGTTTTATTTGGTTAAAAACAGGAACCAGATTTTAGCGATTTTTAGGTATTGTATCATATTTTTTTTCACTATTTTCAAATTTTTTTATTTTTTTGTTAAATAAAACGGTAAAGAATGGGAATTTTTAGTATTGCTTCTTTTTTTAAATCAATGTTGTTCTTTCGAAATTGGTATCATTAATATTAATTATTTAGTTTTAATTTATCATTTATCTTTGGATTTTGATTAAAATTCACCTCCAATGCGGAGGTTCATTCATACAAATTACGGGATATAATTAAGTTATTTCTTAAAAATTGTGCTTTTTTTTTTTAAAGATTATTTCGTAAAATGTATGATTCTAAAAATATATATTAAAATACATTTAATTTTCAAAATGTAATAGAATCTACAGACATTATTTAATTGTTTTGTCAACGCCTGTTTTCAAACTGACGTCCGTTCTGGTCCAGACACTGCTGATAACGTGAAGCAATGGAATCGCAAACATCACGAAACATTTCGTTTGGTATTTGTGTGCATTCTCGTTCAATGGCTGCTCTCAATTCAGTGACTGTTTGCAGGTTTTATAGCGTAGACTTTGTCTTTTAAGTATCCCCATAAAAAAAAGTCTAGTGGTGTGAGGTCTGGTGAACGCGAGGGTATTCTACGAAACCCCTTCGTCCAATCCACATCCACATCGTGCCAAGTACCACTCGCAATACTCCACTCTTCGGTCCGGATCATCATCTTCATTAATAGCATGGACTAATCTTGGAATGTAACTTTTCCATTGGTGATACGTTTCCAGTACTCTTTCTTGCTTTGTGGGGCTTGTCGATGTCCGTGGTCTTCCGGAACGCTTCTTGTGGACATTCTGAACAGTTCCATCGGCTTCAAACTTATCTCTAATTCGAGTGATGGTAAGTCGCGTTGGTGGATCTGTTTGAAACTCCCTCCTAAACTGTCTTTGCACTTCAACTGCGTTTTCACACTTCCAGTAGCATTTTAGAATGAATTTCCTTTGTTCAAAGCTTAGTCTGACTGCCATTATTAATTCTAATGGGTTTAACTTGGAAAGAAAGAAACATCAATTGAGCTATCAGCTGTTAAAGTGTGTATACATTTTTTTGGGACGCCCTGTATGTATATATATATATATATATATATGGTAAGCTCCGGAGCCGGAACAGGCGTTTCTATAACGGAAATGAGACGGAACTGGAGTTGGAAAAGATAAACCTTGGTTGGAGAAGAGCATAGCTGGAGCAGCAAGAGTAGGAGCGAAGCGCAGCTGAAGCCCCAAAAGTAGGAACACTGCCAACCCTAATATATATTAAGAGAAAACCTCAATAAACGCGGGAACTTAGTCAATGTTTGGAAGCTGCAAGTAACCACAATCCAACAGTGTTCCTACCTGACACAGAAAAGCAGTTATCCTTGTCCTCCCATTTCTATCTCTGCGACTCCTGCAGAAGCAAACGACCTCCCTACCCCTAGATAGAGAGGTGAGGATGCATTTCCCCACTAAATCAAACTTAAATAGGTCCACCGAGGTATTTAGTATTTAGGCGTGGTTGAGTCGTCAACGTAAAGGCCTGCGTTTCATCGGAAGACGCCATCTTGAATTGAGTAACCTTGTTTTGTGATTCTTGACTTTAAGGTGTAATAAGTCGATAATTATAAGTTCAGAAATTAAATCTTAAAATGGGTAAACATGGAATCTGAAGGAATGCTTTCGAGGGTTTAGTTATACAGTGATTACAGGTATCGTCATTAAGTTAAACTTTATATTCAAGGAAACTTTACTCATCTGCATAGATAAAATGTTAAACTAACACTGCATTTTGCTACCAAGTTACCACAATAGAGGTATTAAAGACAAGTTAACTAATGGTGGACGAAATTTCAGAAAAAGACACGAATCTCACATTTACTAAGATCTCAAATGTTTACCTTAACATATTCGTCCTAGGAATTTAAAAAAATAAACAGTTCGATTAAATGAAAATTTGGCAAGACAAAGAAGTTCGATCAGGTTCTTGAACTCGTGTTATAATATTCAGTTCGGTTCCTGAAGCTGCAAAAAGCCTGAAAATATTTTGTCTAGAAGCAGTGAAGGTTCTCTATCTTTCACTTCTCCATTTTGTTTATGCAAAAATGATTTTATTTTTTTAATTATGAGATTGCAGTAGTTTTTTCTTTAAAAAAAAATTTATTTATTCAAAATAGGAATAAAATAGTGTGTGCGTCTGTTATACATTTTTATGAAAGCCAAAGAAGCAATAAGAAAATATATTCTTGTCGTTTACAAGCGCAAAGAATAACAAACAAGGTAAGTAAACTTTCCAGGTGCAACCAACCGAAGAAAGTCAATAA
The DNA here is from genome assembly GCA_023014485.1 of Bathynomus jamesi. Lineage (NCBI taxonomy): Eukaryota > Metazoa > Arthropoda > Malacostraca > Isopoda > Cirolanidae > Bathynomus > Bathynomus jamesi. The sequence goes on along the minus strand of JAJOZX010010267.1, from coordinate 41,261 downwards.
TCTCAAATAAGCTCTGAAGGATTGCGCCTTATAAAGGGGTTCCAAAAAACCTTAGTCCCCCCCCCATTTGTAGCTTACATGTTTGCTTATATCGAAATAGTTTTTAGTGATTATAAAAATATATAAAATTCTTTATTTATTGCAGGTATTAAAATTAGCTGATAAAGTGATAATATAATGGCTTCTCAATTAATTGGTGATTCGGAGAGGCAACGTGTGATAGATCGCATACGAGCAATAACATTTCGGGAAGCTCGTGATGCTGGAGCCACCTTTATAACACGTTCATGGGTTGCCAAAAAGTTGCGAAAAAGTGAGGACTTCGTCAAAAGAAATTAGAATAAAACTTTGGATGAATGTGAAATGGATACAACCAAATCTGGGTGCCCAAATTTGCCACTCTCTCAGGAAACAAAGGACATCATTGAAAGCGGTACGTGTAAGCGGAAAAAGAGCTGTGCTAAACTTTCTAGAGAGATCGAAGTGTTAAGAGGAAAGATCGTTAGTGGTGAGATCATTCGACTGTACCGTCATAGGCAAGGTTTAAAGCCTTGGCATGAACTTCCAAAGCCAAGAAAAACTCAACATCGATGACAGAATGTGGTTTGCCCATTATCTTGAAGATTGGGATGTGGATGATTTCATGCATTTAGCTGTCTCCGATGAATTGTTTGTTTACGTAACACGTCGGCCTAACTACCAAAATGATCGAGTGTGGGCCACAACACCAGATGAAATCGATGACAATGAACATTATCGCGAATTATTAAAAAGTCCAGACTGTGTTGGTGTGTTTGTTTCGTTCACTGCAAAGAAGCTCATGTGGGTGCTGAAGCCAAATGGTCAGAGTTGGGATGGACAGTATTTTCGTGATATTATTCTACCCCAGCATGTCATTCCTTTTCTAAGAAACCCAAACAATGTTATGGATGTCGATCAGGTCACACTTCTGCACGATAAGGCCCCCTGCTTTAAGGCATTAGCCACTCAACAGTTGTTGCGGAACCATGAGATCGATTTCTTTGGAAATGAAGAATGGCCAGGAAATTCTCCTGACCTGAACGTCTGTGAACACATTGGATCAGTTATAAAGGAGAAGGTTGAATGTCTCTCGTTTCAAGAACCTGCAGCAAATCGATTTTCGAAGGATACAATGACGCAACACATTGAAACTGTTTTAGCAAATTTGCGTAACGATCAAGATCTATTCACGTCACTTTTGGCAAGCTACCCAAAGCGAATTCAGACTGTCTTGGAAGCCAATGGCGGGAACACCAAGTTTTAATTGTTTTTTCATTAAATGCAGGATTAAATTCTCTTTTGTAAGGTATGTTTAGTTTTACTGTACCTCTAATGGTTTAGGCCATGGGCCGGGGAGCTAAGGTTTATTGGTGGAGCCCCGTACAACGTATGCAAAGGACAGAATATACGCATCCTTCAGCCTGAAAAGAACGCAGATTAGCTATTGTTAACAGGAAGATTGGAAGGAAATTAATTGTTAGAGTCAATGAAGATATGACTGGAGAAAAACATTAATGAAACTGCACATCGGAAAAGTTTAGAAATAGAAAATTCCAGCTTGAAAAGACATTAAAAAGAGGCAAGGTAAAGTGTTAAAGGATTATAAGACACAGGAACTGAATTTGGAAAGGAAGTAATCATGGAAGATGGAGTTATTATACAAACAACCACATCTACCAAACAAAGACACGGGATTAGACTGAGTTTGGTATTCAGTTCTAAGCCTATTTAGGTTAGCACCGGTAGTTCAGTGCGTAACACCGTTTTCTTGTAAGTGAAGTGAAGACGCTAAGGTCAAGAGTTCGATTCCCGACGATGCTGATTAATAATAATCCACGAGTTAGCTGCCCATTACGTTAACTCCTAGGTTATTATTACCAGCTCCATCAGGAGTCAAATCCCCAACCTCGACGAATTCACTTCAGTTATAGGGAAACGATGTTACCCACTGAGACACGGGCAATAGCATACTGGCATGTTACTCTTGAATAAAAACGTTTTATACTTTATAATTTTTAAGTTAACACTTCTGTAGAGTTAAATATGGTAAATATGGTGATTCACAACATTTTTCACGTAAATTCACCATAAATAATAATTATTAAATTGCAGAAAGTTTTCGACATGTTGAAATGTGTCAGACATAGGCTGACCATATTTCCTTGAGACAAAAACGGGACATTGGGATGGCAAAAAAGGGACGGGGGTTATGTAATATTCTGTATTCATGAAAAAGTAAGTACATAAACCGGGACAAAATTGACATTTTTATTAAAACGACGGGACGGCCAGGAAATATTAAAAAAACGGTACTGTCCCGTTCAAAACGGTACGTATGGTCAGCCTAGTCAGACATCAACACATATCTATAATAATGATAAGATTTAATGTATACTGTATTTTCAATAATTATTTCGCTTGTGTATTCTAAATCAACTAATACAGTACTTCTTATTCATGAATTTATATATTCTTTAATTAATTAATTAATTTATATATTCTTTAATCATAATTTAATCACGACTTTATGTTATATTTACCTTTAATTAATCTGAGAAACCAGTAAACCGCTAAAGCTTAACCCTTTAGCACACAGTGTTAACTTTACTGATTTTGTTCTGGCTAATGCCAGACGATTTTATTCAGTCTCTGAAAAGACCTCTGTGCAGTAAAGGGTTATGGGCCAAATTAAATAAATAAATAGTCTAATTGACAATTGTTTATTGTATATTGTAACATAGAAGAAATTGTAATGCTGTAATATTCATTTGATAAATACTGTAAAAGTTTTGAATTTTGAACATTGCCATTGTATTTGGCTGCATAAACTCCGGTTTGTCAGGTTATAAATATCGAAATACGCGGAACAGCTTCGGATTGGTCAGTGAAACTTGGGTTAGCACTCAATTTACCCACATTCAACGGATCTACACTTAAGTACTTTTACCTCTTCAGCCTGTGCGAAGAGGTGGTGTTTTAAAAACTCTTAATTTTTCTGAAATATACTTTTTTTTTTATCTTTTCTCTTTTATTATAAATTATTATAAAAACATTTAAGGATAATTTTTCGATTTTGAGAGATTGTGGGTTATGGGTGCGGTGAGGCGTGGCCTTAGCAGCTTAGGTACATTGTCCAATGCGGCGTTGTGAGGAGTATTGGGTGGTCTCTATACTTCATAATTTATATTTCTCTCTCTCTCTCTCTCTCTCTCTCTCTCTCTATATATATATATATATATATATATATTATAATACATATTAATATATATATATATAATTACATATATATATATATATATATATATAATATATATATATATATATATATATATATATATATATATATATATATACACAGTAGGCCTATATAATGTAAAAATAAAATTTCTTTTCTTTCTTTTAGGAATTAAAAGAACTTTAACGTATTAAAAACAACAGTGGCTCCCTTGGGAGATTAAAGTAATTAAAAGAGATTAAAAGGAATTAAAAAGTTCACCTTTGAGAACCACACCTCCCCCATTCCCCCTCAGTGCCAGTACCACCCCTTCCCCTACCCCTATACTCGGAAAATCTCTGCTTATATGACACCATACTAATTAAAGAACACTTGGCAAACCTACATATACATGTCCTTCAAAATTGAGAAGTCTGAAGTTTGCTAATTAACAAGGTTAACACAATTTAATTTGTTTCCATTTACAGTGTGTTCAAATCATGTAAACCGAGATTGCTTTGCGATTATCTTCATTTTATCACGTCAGCCAGCGTCGGTAACTCTGTGGGTAACACCGTTTCCTTATAAGCGTAGTGAAGACAATGATGTCGGAGTTTTGAACTCCGGTGATGCTGGTATAATAATAATACAGGAGCTAATGCAATGGATCGCATTAGTTGGCCTGACCGTTGTGACAGTTTCTGTCCCTGTTCAATGATTACACTGGTCAACAAAGATTTTTCATCAGAGTAACTTTGTGTTGGCTGGATAGCATTTTTCACGCTGATTCCAAAACTGCATTCAGATTTTTTCTAGCACGTATAGTTTTCAAGATGAAGGCATATACATATATAACTACACAGATTTAACCATTTCAAATAGGCAAAATACTAATATTTCAACATTTGATTTGTTTATTTTATTGTGTTTTTTTAGTTTATTCATCTTATTTATTTCAATTATCTTAATTATACATCTTATGTATTTCAGGTGTGAGCTTTTACGTCTAGCAGCATTGTGATTCAGGCAACAACGCCGTGCTTTGTGTCAAAAGATCAGTCCAGTCCAAGAACTTGTACATTTTTTTTGAATTTATAGTTTGCTCAGGTCAGTCAACATGCCTCGACAATGTAAGAATGACCCCGACAAGTTCTGTTTCGTATGCGGCCAGTTGACAACTAAAACACAGCGACGAAGTATTACAACTGACATTAAGAAAATATACAAGCTATACTTTGGTTGCCATCTAGGTGACCAAGATAAACCATGGGCGCCTCATCAAATCTGTTCTGGCTGTTCAAATGGATTACGTGATTGGCTTAACAAAAGAAAGCTTCAATGCCATTTGCCATACCCATGATATGGAGGGAGCCGAGAGATCATCATGAAGACTGTTATTTTTGTAGTGTGAACTTAATGGGGTTTTCTGCCAAGAACAAACACCAGATTGTATATCCAAACTTGGATTCAGCACGTAGACCAGTAAAACATGATGAAACATTGCCCATTCCAATTCCCCCAAGTGATAGGCTAGATTCTATCATAGATGACATGGAAAGTGATGAAGGTGCAACTGGCGTTTCCGGACCATCTACAGAACCAGAGTACACTTTTGAAGGTAGACATTTAGAGCCTAAAAAGTTAACCCAAGGACAGTTGAATGATCTTGTTAGAGACTTATCGCTGTCTAAAGAGAAATCAGAGCTTCTCGCCTCAAGACTAAAGGAGAACAATTTACTTGAGAACAATGTTCGTATTAGTTACTACCGAAAGCGGAATTTTGAATTAACAGCATTATTTTCAGTAGACGGTCCTCTCTGTTTTTGCCATGACATCAATGGACTATTTACAGCCATATCTCAGACGTATGTGGCATCTGAGTGGCGCCTCTTTATTGATTCGTCGCAGAGAAGCCTGAAAGCAGTTCTTTTGCATAATGGTAATATAATGCCATCCATCCCCATTGCCCATTCCGTCCATCTAAAAGAGACATGTGACAATATGGATATACTACTTAAGGCAATCAAATACGACAGTCATCAATGGAATGTTTGTGGAGATCTAAAAGTTATAGGAATGCTTATGGTATGCAGTCAGGATTCACAAATGGATATGTGAAAACTTTCTTGGAAGCAACAAGTCACCTGCGTATAAGGATGGAGTCAAGAACCTCCTTGATGCCTTCAAAGAAATGGAGTGTCGAATGTCGTTAAATATTCACTTCCTGCATTCCCACTTAGATTTCTTTCCTGAAAACCTTGGTGCAGTGAGTGACGAGCAAGGAGAGCGCTTCCATCAAGATATTCAGATGATGGAGAAGCGCTACCAAGGATATTGGAATGAAAGCATGATGGCGGACCATTGTTGGATGCTGTATCGTGACAATCCAGGCCAAATTTACAAAAGGAAATCACACTCACAGCGCTTTTAATAAAATAATATATATATTCTTTATTTATAAGTACATTGAATAAAGTATATGATATATTTGTTGTTTAGCATTCCTAAGTGTGATCTGTACATCCATAAATTTTCTTATAGCAATATCAAAAACTTAAAAATATCAAAACCAGTGTATCTACATAACTCTACGTGCTAGAAAAACAATAAAACCAGATTCGGAATCAGCGCGAAAAATGCATTAAGAAAAGTGTGATCATGTTTGTGATGAGAAAAAAAAGTTTCATTTTGTTGGCCAGTGTTATTATACTGAAATGTAGTAAAATTTTAGTGATCTCATTTGTTTTGAGAGGTCTGACAAAATTAAAATAATTTTCAATTGGAGGGTGACAAGGGAAAACGATGCAAGTACATCTTTCATAAATTTTTATTCGTGGCTTTGAGAGATAGTGACTTGCATAAGAATTAATTTTGTGACTCGAGGAAGACAAATTTATTGAACTGAAAATTTAACTAAGGTATTTTGTATCTATCGACTCGCAATGTTAATTTTTATGCACGTCTTTAACCCTTAAAACCAATAACAAAATTTTTTTAAAATGTACTTGCATCACTTTTCCTCGTTACCCTCCAACTGTGGTTTGGTATTCCATATTTTCCAAGTTACTTTACCTTTTCCATTTAAGTTATTCAAAGTGTTAATGGAGGGTGACAAGGGAAAGTGATATAAGTGGTGCAGCATTTTTCAAAATTTGTGTTCCCTGATTTTGAACGTTGATAACGCGCGTAAGAATTAATCAAAACATTCTTAAATTTTTGGTTAAGGAAATTTGCTTTCCTCGAATCAAAGAATTAATTCTTATCTACGTCATTAACTCTGTAAGTCAAGAATAAAATATTTTTGATAAATGCACTTACATCACTTTCCCTTGTCACCCTCCAAATGGTATAAAATATATTAATCTGTTGAGATAATCACACAAACTCTCACTCGTACAAAATCCGTGTATGTATGATTAATAGTTAATACCCCCATATTAATTAAACAAATTTACATCAAAATATAAATAAAATTATTAACTAAATTAAATCAATTTTTCTAATTTACATTTTGAATGTAACTTTCGAATGGGGATGAATTCATGCTTTTGATTTTCAAATGGACTTAACGTATTAAAAAAGAATATATATTACACTTGTTTAAATTTACAAATCAATTTTAATTAACGCAAAAATTAATATTCCATCAGGCAAATCCGGATTTATTAAATGAAAGTTTTTAAAATTATGGAATTTAAAAAAAAATTAGTTTCAGTGTAGCCCCGTGTAGCTCGTAATATCAGTTAATCTTTATTTTAATATAAATATGACGTCAGTAAGCAGATAGCAAGTAGTCGATTACAAGACCGCATAAACTGTAATTAATGTAGAGTGTTATTAGATCCGGCTACAATTCCAGTCAAGAAATCTTAAAGAAAAAGTAATTGGAGAACGGCGTTTACAGTTACTGTACATTAGGTACAGAATTCAAAAGAAAAGTAATTATGATTATTATGAAATAATAATCATTTAATAATCTATTCAAGTTAGGGTATTTCATTTCCTTTTTAAATGAATAATGGCCATAATTACCTTAATTTACTCAGTATATCTGAAATTAGCCTACTCTGACGAACACACGCGTCTATATATATATTTATATAAATCCTTGACCCAAACCGAAAAGACTATTCAGCGTATAATAGGAAAAGATAGCGAGGCCTCCTTTCTTTACCTATAATTTCTCTACACTAACAATTCTCTTAGAGAATATAATAGGCCAATTAATATCAGAAGCAAGTAGACTTAATTAAAAAACTACTACAGTAAACAGATGCCTTGAAAGAAAGTATAGAATATGGACCTACTTAATATTAAAACATATTCTGCCAGACAAGTGTGTTTGTAAAACTACAAAATTTAAAAATCACAAAGCTTTGATGTCTTCCAAATTTAAAAGAAAAATTAATTTATAGCAAAAGAGTTTTATTACAGACTTATAGTGGCCTAGAAAGTAGGCTTACTATAATTTAATTTAATTTTAATTAAAATTAAACGAATGCTTAGGGTCACCAGTCTGGGCGGCCAGCCCAAACAAACAATATATAATAAGGTAGATAGAAATGACTTTGTGGTTTTTTGTTAAATTAGAAAAATAAATGAATTATCTGTTCAAAGTGATTAACAATTATGTATACGGTAATTGTGCTATATTACAATAGCTGATTAGCAATACGAAATGGTTTATACAGTATAAGAGTTAAGTAATACAATAATGACAAGAAACGCTAATTTAGGTAGGCTAATGAGATGTACGGTAGTGAATACAGAATAATAAGTAATTAAGCCAATAATAACTGAGGTAATAAAGCACAGTATTGGTACAGTAAACGGGGACCTTTTCCGAAATTTGGACTGTTTCCGATTGTTTTGAAAATAGGATATTTAATGTAGATGTTTACGCTGATTTAAAAAATGTAAGTCTTTTTCTGGAGAAAGGAGCGGTTCAAAAGTTATGTTTGTTATTGTGATTTTGTATTAGGTCAAAAACTATAATACAACTGAAAAATAATACAAGCGTTATTGTATTCTTTAGGAATATTGGCTTATGTCACTTAAGTATTTGTGTGAATAGATTTCGACTGTTATTTTTCTGTCCAGTTAAGTTAATTGAATGCCAGGTTAGGTCAACTAAATGCCCGGTCAGGTCAACTGAATGCCCGGTTAGGTCAACTGTACGGCGTACGCCCTTGATGATTGGTTAGGTTAAGTCGTGATATTTTCGTTAGTTTTAACGAAAATATCACAACTTAAGCTAACCAATCATCAAGGGCATACAGTTGACCTAACCGGGCATTCAATTAACCTAACCGGGCATTATATCCCATACAAAATTACAATAACAAACATAACTTTGAACCGCTCATTTCTCCAAAAAAAGACTTACATTTTTTAAATCAGCGTAAACATCTACATCAAATATATTTTAAAAAAAATCGGAAACAGTCCAAATTTCGGAAAAGGCCCGTAAACGGATTAGGCAAGTAAAAGTAAAATACATAAATGAGCAAATAAACAAGCGGATACAAATACGGTAAGATAATTGAACACGGTAAAATAATTGAACAGGCCTACTGTAGTCGTAATGAGAAAGTTTGCCGGTTGTTTGGAGACACTTTGAAGATAGCCTATTCACGAAGCTGAGGGTACACTAAACTTATGTAGGCTACGCGGGAGTTGCTTAACACGAAGACAGAAAAGTAGGCTTGTGACCTACGAGAAGGTTGACAGACCTGGGCTTCGAAGGCGGACTGGCCTGCCGGCGAGAGGATGAGTGTTGAGGGCCGGTTAAGACTTGTTGAAAAGGGGGCCAGCGAAAAATCCTGCAGCAGTGATGTTGCTTCTTGCGAGATGAAATTGTAGAGGGGCTTACTTGATGATAGACTTTGTGTATGCTCGACCGGAGCCTTGAAGGACGGAGGGCCACTCTCCGGCAAAGGCCGGAGAGCGGGTGGCGTGACGAGTGGCGTTACTGACGAAGTCGCTGAGAGCGAAGTGTGACGACAAATGCGAGAATAGGGCAAGTGAGAGTGATTTCAGAAAGAACTCGCATTTTTATAGGCCTTGGTGACGTCCTCTGGCTGGCATTTCGGGAAATACCACAAAATCTGTGGTTCCTCCTTGGGCCTGCTCCATGCCCACGTGTTTTGAGTTTTATAGCTTTGTTTACAATTTCCAGCCATGAAACAAACAGGCGAGGAAGAGGAATTTCGTTTCCTCTACAAACCTATTGAATATACTCAGTAACTGAGCTATTAATCAAAGGTTGAATAAAGGGATGCTACCAAGTTTAACGAACCACCAAATCCATTTAAAAAAAAATTATAAATAGAAAAAGAAAAAATATAAAATCTTCTTATTAGTCATCAGGTTAATAACAATTATAATTAATGTAGGTACTTACGTATTATCGGGACTACCAAACTGTTTATTATGTATTTTTGCTCTCGTCATTTTCGTTTAAACTAACGAAAATATAACAACTTAACCTAACCAATCATCAAGGGCGTACAGTTGACCTAACCGGGCATTTTCCGTTTTATTTGTTTTTCGTAGCTAACCGGCTAACGGCGTTATTCTCTCATCCTTAACTTGCCCGAAATGTGACAGTGAGTGCCTAATACGAAAAGATCAGAAGATATTTAGGTGAAATAACCAATATTAACCTGTTAGGTTAACTGAGTGCCCAGTTAGGTCAACTGAGTGCCCAGTTAGGTCAACTGAATGCCCAGTTAGGTCAAATGAATGCCCGGTTAGGTCAACTGTACGCCCTTGATAATTGGTTAGGTTAAGTCGTGATATTTTCGTTAGTTTTAACGAAAATATTCTGTCAAAATTGATGGGTGGGAGATAACCTACAAGTACCAAAGTAAATAAGAAAATACTATATTTTGAGCTTACTAAAAGATTATACAGTTGGCCTAGGGCCTACTCACTAAAAAATGTAGGGCATTTAAAAACTGAAATTTCAAAGACATGAGCGACTATTTCAAAAGCTACTTTGCTCATATATTGAAAAATTACAAAAATTTATATCAAATTTGTGAAAGAGATCTAAACTTATTAACAATAGGGCCATAATGTGAAAATAAAATATATATATTTCCTTTAAAATGTTTGGAGTCTTTTTTTCCTTTGTTAAGAAAAATATTCAAGATTACTGTTATAGTTTTTGAATACGTCTTCAAAACTTGACGAAGTATTTGGTGGCATAATTACATCGAGAGACGTTATTTACAGTAAGTGATATACATAATTTTGATCTTATTTCAACAAAGATTCGGTTATAATCGCCAAAATTCCTTTACTAAATCCACACCGTTATCTCTGTGATGAGATGCCATGTGTCTCCAGACTTTTTTTTACAGTGATATATACGTATGTCGCAACCATGCGATCTACCATTGCCATGTTCGGAGTGTATCCATGTTTGTGCCATTAGAAGTTCGCTGAAAGAAACAAATGTTCCTTAATTTCATTTCCTCTCGAAGTACAACCAAGATAAACAACTATTTAGATTGTTTTAGATTTCCATCGGAATTACTCCCACTTTTCCCATTTCTGTCATGGAAATCATAGTAATTAATCTCAACCCCCATTTCCCCACTTATAAATTTCATCAGATTATGCATGCACGTTTGAATGTGGCATGATTTAAATCCTTGTTTGTACTTCCTTACTCATTTACCTTATTTTATCCACAAATGCACGTAATTTATTATTATTAAGTAATATATTTACCTCTTTTGGACCACTCGGTCAAATTTGTATCGTTTCAAATACACGCATTCATAACTTAACCTTACAAAAACCTCGGTCGTTAAGGGGTTAAGTACAACTATAGTTTCACTCACTCTTGTACCAGGGCCGTAAACCCTTCATTGCCGTGTCTCTCTAATTCTTTTTCTCTTATTTCTTCCTCTAATGAATTATACACCAGAATTAATTAAATATAACGCATCACCTGAAGATCAGGGCCCCCAGCCTTCTTTAGTTAGCCTTATAAGGCAAACTAACGAAAATATCACGACTTAACCAATAGTCAAGGGCGTACAGTTGACCTAACGATTGGTTAGGTTAAGTCGTGATATTTTCGTTAGTTAGCTTTATAAGGCTAACTAACGAAGGCTGGGGGCCCTGATCTTCAGGTGAGCCAGTATAACCTATTAATTATGAATTAACGTATATTGTATGAGTTGATGGGTTATGACGTCATAAAGTAAATTAATTCATCTCACATTTTTCATACCTTGAATATTAACTTCTCATACTGACATCTTCAGTATTCAATGTATAATAAATTCTTTCGTATAATATTAGACAGAATTTATACTGCATAACTTCATAAGCAGGGCTGTGGAGCTGGCACCAAAATCTTAAGCTCCGGCTCCGGCTCCGGCTACAGCATTTTCAAATTTCTGGCTCCAACTCCGGCTCCGGCTCCAGCATTTTTTTATGCCCAGCTCCGGCTCCGGCTCCGGCTCCAGCTCCTCTCACCATATATTAATGATTGATAAATCTCTTGAAATTGTACCTTGCTACTCATAGGCCATAGCAGGCAGCCACACAAAACATTTCATCACCATCACATGATTCATCAGGCTACTTTTTAAAATTTAGACCAAAGCCTGTTACAGCTATTAATCTAAATTCTAATGACTATAGCTATGCCTTTGTGGCTTTTTTTTATCATTTATTAATAATAATATTACCTACACCTTTCATGACAAAAAAAAATGTTTTACAAAAAGACAAAAAAAAAAACTTATTCGTTTGTATTATAGAATGTTTATTTGGAAAATGTAGCCTTTTAAAAAAATTAAATAATTTTTATTACTTTTTATACATCTTCATTACATGCCTGTCCTCAGAAATAAAATGGCTTCTGCTAAGTCATCCTTCATTGATGCTCTTAAATCAGATTTCACTATTCTCAATGCTGAAAAGAGGCGTTCTACACTGACTTGTGTGGGTGGTAGAGCTGATACAATACTAGCTACATTCCTTATAATCTTTGGATATAAGGGTATGACATCGTCAACTGTCAGTTTAGAGGAGCGGTTGTATTTTTCTACTTCCTTTAATTCAGAATAGAATTCTTGCTTGAATTTGGTTATTTTCATCTGTGGAGGATTCTTTAATTCTACTTTGAGACGTTTTGCATTTGATCTATCTATTCTGTCCAAATATTTTGTGAAATCTTCCTCATCATTTGAAGAGGATGATTGGTTGGTAATGCTGCTATCTTCTTCATTCTGGGCGTCTGGTTTTTCAGATACCAGCTTTTCCATGCGCAATGCAATGTCATAGAGGGCCTCTTTTCCTTTAGCTTTTTGATCTTCATTTAATAGAACTCTGTTCATTGGGTCTATGTAAACAGCAGCTAATACAATTGCATTTTCTAATAGTAATACCTCTCTTTTCTTCATCGAAGAAACAATTCCCTCAGCAAGTAGTCCTCCTGTTTGATTGAGACGAAATATTAATTCTTTCCATGTCAACAAGAATTCACCAGAAGTTAATTCTTCTGTTTGAAGCTTTTTAGTGACAGCAAAAGGGTAACGAAGCAGAACTTCTGATTGGGTCAATTGCATCCATTCATTTTCAGTTAATGAGACATTTTGATTTGCCAGGTCTTCAAGATGTGGTTTCAGATCAAGCAAACGCTTAATCATCAAATAGGTGCTGCCCCACCGAGTATCTTGATCTAAAATAGCTCCCATCCTGAATGTTTCTTCACAATGGAGTCTATTTTTGGTGTTCTGGCTGCAGTGGCTACCTGTCTGAACTTGCTGATCATAGTTGCTACATGTCGTTCTTTTAATCCATCCCTTATCGCTAACTGCAATGTATGCACAACACAGCGCATGTGTTGAATATGAGATAGCATAGTGGCTTCTTCAGCAATATCATCTAGAAGTTCATCATCTTGTTCTGTCACTATCATTTCATTTGCAGAATCAATTTCAGAAATGTCATCTTCATTTTCCATTATTTCATTAGTAACTGTCCCTCTATTTAGTTTTTCAATAGTGCTTAGCATATTCGAAGCATTGTCAGTGACAATACATAGAACTTGTTCTTTTTTATTTTTAAATCTTGTAAGACAGTTTCGACTAACTTAGAAAGATATTCACTGGTGTGATGTGCATGTGTATTCCTTACTGCCAGTGTCCGAGTCACCTTTTTATTGTTGTCATCTATATATCTCACATTAATGGCAAAATAATGAACTCTATGGCGAGTGCATCCATCCATTTTGAGGAACACAAAGCGCTCCTTAAGAGTTCTTTGAAGTTCCTCCTTTTTGTGTGTGGCATCTTCAATCACAATCTTTCTAATGCTATTTCTATCCAAAGAAACTTGGGGTTTACTGGCCATTTCTCCATTAAGACCTAAAAAAGCTGGTGTTGAGAAAAAAGATAAAGGTATACTATTTTTTACCACCATTTCTATGATGTACTTCTTGAATTTATCTGAGGTCATATTTACAGTAACTTTATTACTAGGAAAGAAACTTGTTAATGGTGACATTTGCAATTGTCCCCCAGGACAAATTTTACTTTTAGTTGAGGTGGATGCTTGACTTGCTTCACTGTCTTTCTGATTAACAATTTCTAAAATTTTTGGATGAAATCGTTGTAGATGTCTTTTTAAATTTGATGTCTTGCAAGTCTGGGTTGGTACTTTTGTATCATAGCTTGTACAAGAACTAATTTTAGTTTCACATAATTGTTCATCATTATTTTCTTTCTTACAGTGACAAACGAAATATTTTCCATCTGTAGAAACTGTGAAGTATTCAAATAATGCGGACTTTGTTTGACTTTGAGATCTAGTTGTCATTATGAAAGGGCTCAAAAAAAGAAGAATGAAACTTAATATTTTCAATTTTTAAAAATTAAGCTTACTAGTTTAAGTTTCTAAAAATTAACACATTTCCTGAAAAAAATTAAGTCCAATTAGAAATCATTCAAAATAAAAAAAAATAGCATAAAAAAGTTTGTATCTAAATATGAACTCTTTGTATTGGGCTGGAGCCGGAGCTGACACATTTTTTATCAGCTCCAGCTCCAGCTCCAGCTTCCCAAAAATAACTGGCTCCAGCTCCAACTCCAGCTCCACTCACCAAAATTGCTTCAAGCTCCAGCTCCTGGCTCCGGCTCCAGCTCCAGCTCCACAGCCCTGTGCATAAGTCATTATTTTTATGTTGTATCTTGTCTAACACATATTATGCAGTATAAATGTTGTCGGACATGTTCATTCATACATTAATGTTCTTTCTTGAATTGATTAATATTAAATCAGTAGCTTTCTGGAATCACTTTAACATATTGCTTCCCAGGAACCTCTCTTTAACATATTGCTTCCCAGTGTTAATCACTTTAACATATCGCTTCCCAATAACACAATCAATTACAATTACAGGTACTTGTGGGTTATCTGTCGCCACTTTTTAATATTTTTTTTATTTATTTATTTTTATATATTAAGAGAAGAGGATTCTTTATACTGTACGGCATTGACGATTGGTTAGGTTAAGTCGTGCTAGTTTGGTTAAATCAAAAACTTTTTAATATTTTTTTTATTTATTTTTTTATATATTAAGAGAAGAGGATTCTTTATACTGTACGGCATTGACGATTGGTTAGGTTAAGTCGTGCTAGTTTGGTTAAATACCGTTTTATTTAACCAAACTAGCACGACTTAACCTAACCAATCGTCAATGCCGTACAGTATAAAGAATCCTCTTCTCTTAATATATAGGGTGAACCAAATGTAGGTGGACAGTAAATGATAACGTTTATTTTGAGAATACATATTTAATTTTTTTGTATACTATAATACAAAATAAAATTTAAATAAATTTAGTTATAATATTTAATATAATATAACACAAACACCATAGTTATAATATAATATAACACAAACAGTATTCAACCTACTGTCCACCTACTTTTGTCACTATAAAAATAAATAAATAAAAAAATATTAAAAAGTGGCGACAGATAACCCACAAGTACCCAATTACATTACAATAGTTTATAATATTTAGAGATTAGCTAGTAGAGAAAATGTAAATTTATGGACAACTTAACTTAGTATGCTTTGGGATCTTTTCCGTTTGACTGCCGCCATTGAAACATAATTAAACTTTTTGTACTTTGTATTTTAACTGAAATGTCTTGATGATACAAAATAAGTTACTTTATTTCCCCTTCAAATTTTGTTTCTTATAAACAATTTTAATTGCTTTCAAGATCCATGCTTAATTTTTAAGTTTTAATCGTGTACTCAGAAAAATAAGGGGATCACCTGAAGATCAGGGCCTCCAGCCTTCTTTAGTTAGCTTTATAAGGCTAACTAACAAAAATATCACGACCTAACCTAACCAATCGTCAAGGTCGTACAGTTGACCTAACGATTGGTTAGGTTAGGTCGTGATATTTTCGTTAGTTAGCCTTATAAGGCTAAGTAAAGAAGGCTGGGGGCACTCACCTCTTATGTTTCAATGGCGGCAGTCAAACGGAAAAGATCCATGCTTTGCCATTTTTTGTAAATGTAAAATATTTGGATCACCTGAAGATCAGGGCCCCCAGCCTTCTGTAGTTAGCCTTATAAGGCTAACTAACGAAAATATCACGACCTAACCTAACCAATCGTTAGGTCAATTGTACGCCCTTGACGATTGGGAAGGTTAGGTCGTGATATTTTCGTTAGTTAGCCTAAATTACGAACCTCTTTCTAACCAACCAACCTTTCTCTTTTTAAAATATTGCTTCCCAGTGTTAATCACTTTAACATATTGCTTCCCAGGAGGGATCACTTTAACATATTGCTTCCCGAATGCTTTGGGAAGCAATATGTTAAAGTGATCCGCTTTCTGTTTGCCGTTATCATTTATTAATTTTTAGCTACAACGTAAATTACTCTATTAAATTATTCTTAATTATTCTTGAATTATTTATTCATTTATTTATTCATTCACCTACCTATTACCTATTAATCTATCAGCCCATATCTACTTGTGCTCATCCAGTTTACGTACGCAACCCACTCCGGAACATTTGTGTACTTTCTGTATTCATACCTGTCTGTTTGTTCATGACTGTGTACGTAACTGTCATTACATGTAATTACGTTCAAGTGTATAACTTGTGCATTGCTCCTCCAGCTAGTCTGTGAACGCTGAATTGTTTCCCTTCCCTAATATGTCACTACTCACGTAAGTGCTCAAGTTTCACTGAATATAGTGGACTCAGGCTTCAGTGTCTGAACACACCTCTCTCTCTCTCTCTCTCTCTCTTTCATACTTCGTCATAATCAATGTTGTATGTTAAATTTATATGATTTACTGTATGTGTCCTATGCTAATTCTGTTTTGTTTCCAATTACTTTTCCTTCCCACGCCCTTAGCTAATGGTAGGTACTCGTGTAAAGTTAAAATCCGACCCCAAATTAAAATTTAGAATAATTGTTACAATAATATACAATAAAAGTTAAGAAATATTGTTTAAATTCATTTAAACCATGAAATAACGAATAATCATTTGTATTCTAAAAATTTCATACATTATGTAGACTACTTAATGATGAAGTTACGTTATTATTACTATTAATATAATATTACTATTACTATTACTCTTACAGAGTGTGTAATACACTAAGTATTACAAATATACTCTGTGTACAACCCGACATTGTGTCGAACCTAAGGAATGTACACTCTGTAATACTATTTCTTACTTATATTTCTTTATTTTTTATTTTTCTAAGTTTTATATTTGTTGAATTTGAGCTGACTGTTAAGAATTCCTTAGGTCTCCAGCTGAAGGGAGAACTTAACCTTGAAATTGCATTCCCCCTAAATTTATACTCTCTTGGTTCTTTGTGATGTAAATTAAATTATTCCTGCCTCAGTCCTAATTTGATAAAGAGCTGTTCAAATTCATGCTTTTGCCCTCATTTGATAAAGAAATACTTAATTTCTCTACCTGACCATCAGTGGTATAATTGAGGCCTATTTAATTCATTTCAATTGACTTAAGGTAATTCACTCGGTAAAATTTCCTCTTGCCTTCTGCGTCTTCTCCTGTAGAAGTTACTGAATAAACGTCTTGAAGAGTGAACTGAGACTCGCATGAAAAATATTTTGTTTCCATAAGTCCGGTAGTATGGGCGCATCGAATATGAGCGCAACTGCATTGGAACATTACAACATTGCAAAGGGTAGGGCAAGTGCTAAGGAGTGCCAGTGTCATAGCTATGAGGTTTATGGTGTCACACCACCAAAGCGGTAAAAAATTGAAAGGGTATTGGAAAATAAATAAAAACAGCTTACCCCAAAAGGTAGAAAATTGAATATAGCCTAACCTATAGGGTAATCTAACCTAACCTAGCCTAACCTATAGGGTAACTTAATCTAACCTAACCTGGAGTAATAGACAACGATACCCCGGCTCATTTGGAAAATAAATAAAATAGCCTACCCCAAAAGTAGAAAATTGAATATAACCTAACCTAGCCTAACCTGGAGTGATAGACAACGATGCCCCGCCTCATTTTGAAAATAAATAAAAAATAAAATTAAAAATGGCCTATCCCATTAACCTAACCTAACGTAACCTAACCTAGCATACATATAATGAAACAAACTATAAGAATATGGCTTGTTTCCAGACTCGCAATGGACAGCGACAACGGCTCCGTGATTCCGGGTGTCGAACCCTTTCCGGGAACAACACCCCGCCTCATTTGGAGTAACAGATAATTATTAACCTCATTTGTTGTAGGAGATAACTGATATCGTTCATCAATCTCTATAACTCGTAGACAGTGTTTTTCTATGCACAATCAATCCTTTCATTATTATTTTTATATGTTATATAGACATAATTGAATAAGGGTTAAATAAAACGCATCTGTACACTTTGTTTATTAACATTATTTTTAGTAAACTTACAAACAATCACAAATTTAATTACACTTTTCATAGTTTTATTACATTATTTGTTAACATCTGAAGACGCTATTTCTTTGTGAGTACGTTGAATTCGCAAATAATTCTAGAAATAAATACAAACATACTCTGTCGTTTATTTAAACAAACAAAGAAACACTTTAACACAGTCACTTCTAGAGGTGTTTCACGATGTTAATTCTCCCGAGCTCTAGGTGTTAGTAGCAGCATTTAATTCAACAGTCAAACCAAAAGTAGTAAAACAGTTAGAGCTGAGGAGTTGAAGTATTTTATATAAGTGCACAGATTCTTAGAAATGAGAAAAGTGAATTGTTTAGTTATGTTTAATGAAAATCTGCACATTATTTGTGTTAGTGAGGTATAGCTTAGTGAAACAGTATTCAATGACACTAAGCGGAGTTAAATGGTTGAACAGTACGTGTTTATCAGAGAATGGAGGTTGGTTCTGACTTGTTATATTAAGAATTAATTACATTAGCTCAGTATGATAATATAAAATCATACATCAAAGTAGAAACAATGTGATAAGAAATATAATAACTCAACTATCATAATTAGGAAGTCTTTGTGGTGGAATAACGATATAGCTCCATGTTAAAATAAAAAGAGCATTCTGGATGATTAAAAGTACCAACCTAGCGAGTAATGTCCCCATTATCGTGATTGGAAAGTCTTTATTGTGTGGAGCAGGAAAATAGCTAAACCGAAAATAAAATAAAAAAGTAATAACAACCTAGTGGTTTAGGTAGGTTAGGTTGGGTTAGGTTGGATTAGGTTGGATTAGGTTGAATTAGGTTACCCTATAGGTTAAGCTATATTCGAGTTTCTACTTTTGGGAGAGGCTGTTTTTATTTATTTTCTAAATGAGTCGGGGCATCGTCGTTTATTACTCCAGGTTAGGCTAGGTTAGGTTAGGTTACCTTAGGCACCCTTAAACTTCCTGGCTATGGTACTGGCACTCCCCCTATCCCCTTACAATGTTGCAATGTAATTGCACTCATATTGGACACCCATACAACTAGTCCTAATTATTAATTTTGTGGTCAAATTCATTTGTACACTGTACAGTCAAGTAGCATGACCGAAAAATGGGAGAGTCAAGAATGTTGCAATGCAATGTTGCAAGGGGAGGGGGATGTCGCAAAGGGGAGGGGGTATGCAATGAAGGGGGAGGGGGTTATGCAACAAATCAATGCTGTAAAGTGGGAGGGAAGGAGCTTCGGGGGGAGATGGGAGGATGACCTCCCCCCAAAAGGGTAACCTTAACCTAAGAGAGGGAGGGAAAGGAGAAGGAGGAGGGTCTTTGGGGGAGAAGGTGAGATGTCCTCACCCCCCCCAAAGGGAAACCTAACCTAAGCCTTAACCTAAGAAGGAGAGAGAGAGTTCTGTATTCCACCGGAGTCCGACGCATTATGAGCGTCCAAGGGCAAGGGGCCAAGCAGCTGTTATATAGAGGGTCGTGAGTTGCCAGATATCACTTATTTATATATGGAGGGGTTATCAGAGAACACTATATAATTTAATTTATTTATATATAGATCAGTTGCCATTTATTGTTTTTATTTATTTATATAAGGAGGGTTACCAGTTATTGTTTTTAATTTAATTATGTTCGGATGTACCTAATTAGGCTGAGTTATCAGATAGCGCTATTTATTTAATTAATGCATATATTCTTGACAGTTGGTTTAGAAATCCGTCAGTCGGTTTAGAAGGCGTAATCAGCCATTTGGTATACATATAATTAAATAATAATTTCATTTATATATACAACCAAAAGAATTAAATAAAACACCATTACATCATTCTGTTTATTTAGGCGAATTATTGGAATCAATTTCATGAAATATATAGAAAATAAATATACAATCCCATACAAACGATGGAACATACTATGTCATATATATGATAAAAAAATAAAATAAAAAATAATATAAGAAATACAAAACGATGGAGTATAACCATCAATATAACAGTACAGGAGAAATATATATATATATATATATATATATATATATATATATACAAACACACAATTATATTAAATAATTAAATATATTGAAAATAAATATGCATCAAAATACATACACTTCATCTTCTACTGCGCTTAACTAAAATAAAAAAATTAAATAAAAAATAATATAAGAAACAAAACGATGGAGTATAACCGTCAATATAGCAGTACAAGAGAAATATATATATATATATATATATATATATATATATATATATATATATATATATATATATATATTAAATAATTAAATATATTGAAAATAAATATACATCACAATACATTCACTTTGTTCTACTGCGCAAAACACTAAACTCACACGTAATCGAGTCTACAGTCACATCATTATTGCTTTGCGGTAATACGGCTTAACATTATTTCACCGCTCAAGTTATAGGGATATCTATACTCTATGCAAATGGCCTTCATATCGTTCAATACTATTTTTATGACCACTTTACATTCGGTTAGCAAGTTATCTTTAAACACGGCTAGAATACATTCAAAAGCACGCACAAAGAGGTCATCGTTAGCCACAACATCATTATTAAATACAAGTTTATAAACACTCCTTCCCAATCGAGGGTTTATTCTTACCGACCCGAGCTTTTCAATCGTGAACTCTTCTTCACACTGCATAGCGGCAGTTGAAATAATCTTCTAAGTCGTTACGGCAGCTGCTCATTATATAAAGAAATAGTTCTTCAGGGTGAACGGTGTAGGTGAGCTCAACCCTGTACCACTCAAGTGCTTTGTACCAAAGTTCACGATATTTCAAAAAGTCTAAACCTTTTAACCCTTTGACGACCAGTATACGTTTCTTTGAACTTAAAAGTTTAAGTTTTATTGTTATTTACAATTAGATATTAGTAACTATAAACATGTATAAACATGTAGATGTATTTGTGGAAACGTTGCATCATTGTACAATTTATATTATTATTTCCGTTGGGACAAATATGTCCCGTGGTCCTCAAAGGGTTAAATAAGCATCCAGCTGTAGACCATTCTCGCCTTGTTCAGTCCTACACCCGGTAAACCCATTGAGCAGAGCGGTGTATGCGTACTCAAGAACCATATCAAAATAAAGCATATCCGTAATACGCGCATCTAATATAGGCTTCAGCTTGCCGAATCCGACGATTTCAAACATTCTGTTGAGGATGAATCGGTTTCGCGTAGGGACAAGAACGTTATTATCAGATGCATTCTTCCACATCAGTCGTATATCAATGCATGGCTGATCGTTATTTAGACACAATGTACAAACAACAGCATATGAGGGGGTATCACTAATCTGCTCTCTTTTTGTACCTACACCTGCAGGAATTTTATAACGATCCTCACTCCACTTCTCAACTACCACGAAGATTCTATTCATCTCCTCAACACTTAAATAAACAACATTCCGTTTGTTTGCTTGTCTACAAGTCGTTTCCAGTACATAGTTAATGGCACCGGTTTCACGCCTGAACACGCGCAATGACTTCGTCACGGACACATCGTACACGGCATTGAGAATGCTTCTCAAAAGAAGTTCCATCGTATTCGAGGAGCGCACGTCCAGTCGGTTCAAGCTCTGAGATGACTATGAGCAACAGGTGAGCGGATCGGTTCGACGGGAGGAGTGAGTCACACCATAAGCTGATGAAACGTGTACGGCATTGTTCCAACGTGAATACTTGTATCTCATTAAAGTGGGTAAGTGTTTTGAGAAATTTTCCGATACATGAAGCAATACCGGTTTTAATGTTTTATCACTCCCACTCCCCAGAATACGCACTTGACATTTTTGCATAGGGGGATTTTCACGAGCTAAATATATTTTATTCACACTCCGGCGCACTATTTGAGAGAAACATATGCCCATATTTTTTCTTTTTGCTTAGCATGCGATACTTATCTCTAAATTCTGTTAAATACTTACGCAGACCTTTAGCCACAACCTCACTACAAACCTCGTCATGAGATATATTAATGTAGTGGTAAAAATACTTAAGATTCTCCATGAAGACAAGATTTACATTCTCATTCGCAGGGTACGAGTACTCGGTATGATGCAACATTGCATAATATCGCTTGTCGCACCACTCATCAACAAGACTCACTAACTATATCCGTTGCTTCTCTTCTGCACGTGTTGTTTCTTCTACTTCACGGTGTATATATAAGCTTTTATAAAGTTTAGTCCTACAACATAGTTCAATACATCACTTGTACCACGAAATCCTGCAATGCTCTCGCCAGAATAGCCATGAATATTTGTACCTCTTGTTCCTTCGCACGATTCAATGTAGCTTTAAAAGTATCAAAGGAGGGTGGAATAGGGAGCCATTCAGTAACCTTATCTTCACACTTTGCCGAATACCACTTCATAAACGTCGAACACGCAATATTAAAGTTAACCATTACTATTTTTCGTCTACGTGGGGAAATGCACGTCTGAGACCCAGGTCTTGCAGCGGTCAATTGAGCACGCAGGGAAAAGATATGCCCAGGTAGTAGCAGGAGTCACGTGACCGATCATACAGGTGGGCGGAGCTTAGAACTTTCGACTGTATACACACACACACACACACACACACACACACACACACACAGAGGAGAAAGTGAAACGCTAATTGAAACACGATTTATTTAATAAACGAAATATTCAAGGTGTATATGTACAGTATATATATATATATATATATACGTGTAATAAACATATCGTTAACAATAGACATATCAAAGATTATGGTATCCAAAGGGTACGGTATCATAGGTACCAGGCACATGGTAACGTTTCCTATAGGTGCTACGGCACACGTTTGTACCCCTAAGTTCCTTCACGCCCTCAACTTCTGCGCCCGAAAATTGTGGGTACCTACAGTGAGTTGAGGCGGCAGGTCGTCCTCATCATCATCCAAGCACACTAGATCCTTCAACGAATCAAAGTTAACGACCCGCCGATTCGCCTGGTTGAGCGTGATACCCTTAGCCTTCACGATATATTTCATATCCTCCCTCCACCCTCACCCGTACCCCATAAGTTTTTGGCCCTGTTGAGACAAAAGAGTCGGCGTATGCGATGTCTCCACACTCATCCTTGATCTCATCAGTTAACTCTCCGAGGAATTCACCAATAGGAGTCATGTATCCACCCTCCCTCGCACTGTACATTAAATGATTAATTTTTCCTTTCCAATGACAGCCAGTTTTTAGTTCATTGGTAAGTTCATCCATGTATTTACAGAAAAGATAGGGTGATAATACACCTCCTTGCGTAACACCATTAGTTACCTTAAAACATAGTGATACAGTGCTTTTCCATCTTACAAACATGGTCAGCTCTGTATACCAGAATGCAAGTATCCTAAGTATATAATTAGGAACCCCTCAACACAAGAGTTTCTTGAAAAGTTTGTGATGGTTAACTTTATCAATTGCTTTTGATGCATCCAAAAAACAGGAATATACATTGCTACTTAACATCTTGTACCTTACAACGGCTTCCTTTAGCATATAAATACAAATGTCAGTACCATGTTTCATTCTGGCAAGTGCTATTGGCCTATAATTATTCTTATCGCAGATGCTAGCACCCTTATTTTTAACAACTGGCAACAAGTTAAATCTAATACAAAGATATGAAACTCTACTGATAACCTTCGTCCTATGAACCAGCCAGATTTAACATCAACTGCTTCATTTACCGATTTACTTGATAGTTGTATAATCTCTCGTATATCGGTCAAATATGAATAATTCAGAAGTTTCGGAACAGAGTAATGTACCTTCATCAGTTAAATCCAGTTCATTATCAGCACAAAGAAAAAGCTGCCTCAAAAATTCTGAGAGTAATCATAACATTGTTTGCAATGATCTACAGATCTACAGAAGTTAAGGCTAACAAAGACCTTAAGATCCACTCTAAGGTTAGCCCGAGAGAAAGAAGAAAGTAAGGGTTAAGTTAAAAGAAGAGAATATGGGGTTAAGTAAGTAGCAAAACCTATCATTCGTAGGTTAAAATTCATTCAGAAAAAGAGAAAGAAGGACACCATCATCATCCGCCGGCCACTGCCGACAAGTCGGAAAAATAGACGAAGAGAATACTTCCAACTGTTGCAGACCGGTCCTCCACTCCATAGGGAGGTAGAGGATGCAGCCCACTCTGCCGGAAAGGGGTGGAAGATAAAAAGAAGTAAAATAAGAACGCATTACAAACCATGCAACACATTCTTAACTCAAACACTATCATACCATGCAAACTACAGACATGAAATGAAAAGAGTTACAGACATGCAAATAAGGAGAGAGAGAAAAAAAAAAGAATAACAAAAAGTGGGCTAGTTTACGCTACGAGCTACATCTAAGTTCGTGTTAATCTATTTTTTTTTGCTAGCATATCACACGTTGGCATGTCACAAGCTGGCATTAGTCGTCAACAGACTCATCCCCGATCATCAGCCCCAGAGCTCCTGTTACTAATTGTTTTATTATTATATTAAACAACGTTAATATTTTTAAAATGCCTATCTAAACGGTTCTTAAACACATTAACGCTGGTAGAGTTCACGACTGACGCGGGAAGATTATTCCAGCCTTCCAGGTACTTATGTATTAACGGGGGGGCCATCACATATTGATGATTGGTTAGGTTAAGTTGTAATATTTTCGTTAGTTGAAAATTTCGGTGCTCTTCCAATATGTGCTCTACCGCGAAACTGTGATCTACCATATTCCAATACGTGCTCTACCGTGAAACTAGCCTTATAAGGCTAACTAACGAAAATATCATGACTTAACCTAACCAATCGTTAGGTCAACTATACGCCCTTGACGATTGGTTAGGTTAAGTCGTGATATTTTCGTTAGTTAGCCTTATAAGGCTAACTAACGTACCTGCTGCTAATCCGAATAATCTAAGGTAGATCACGTATTGGAATGTAAATTTTAAGGTAGAGCACATATTGGAAGAGCACCAAAATTTCTAATACATCATATTTTTTAAATAGCAATAAATAGCAATTATGATGTATTAGAAATTTTCAACTAACGAAAATATTACAACTTAACCTAACCAATCATCAATATGTTGTGGCCCCCCGTTAATACGTAAGTACCTTATTCCATTTATCAATTACTTTAAACGTAAAGAAGTTTTTAGCGATATTAGTAATGAAACGTCTACCACGCAACTTAAATTTGTTATTACGAGTATTGCTATTATCGAAAGTGAACAATTTATCAAAATTTACGTTATCAATTTTATTAACGATTTTGAAAACTTCAATAAGGTCCCCCCCTTAATCTAGTTTCGAGTGAATGCAAGTCTAACTCTTTAATCCTATTTTTATAATGCTTGTTGCGCAATGACGGAATTAGTTTCGTGGCGCAACGCTGAACCCTTTCTAACCTATCAATATCCTCGCGCAAATACGGGCACCAAAACTGAACGGCATATTCTAAATGAGGCTTAACTAGGGACTTGTAAATGGGCAATATAATATTCTTCGATTTAAATTCGAAATTACGCGCTTATGAAGCCTAACATCCTATTACCTTTTGCGCAAGACTCCAGGCACTGGTTCCTAACTTTTAAATCCTTAGATACGCGTACGCCTAAATCTACTTCCTCGTCAACGCTCGCTAACTCTCTATCATCCATCGTGTACGTGTAATTATTGTTACGAGAACCTATATGCAAAACTTTACATTTGTCTACGTTAAATTGCATCTGCCATTTATCCGTCCACTCCATAATCCTATTTACATCGTCTTGGAGCCTATTTCTAACGTCCTCGTTAACAACCTTACCGCCTATTTTAGTATCGTCCGTGAATTTTGACACGTTACTAGTCAATCCTACATCTATGTCGTTAATGTAAATTACGAATAGCAATGGGCCTAACACTGAACCCTGTGGGACACCGCTACCTACATCCAACCACTCCGATTCACTACCATTAATAACGACCCTCTGTCTCCTAGCACGAAGCCATTCCTCTAACCAGTTAGCTACCTGACCGCGTATACCGTGCGCTTTAACCTTCGCAATTAATCTTCTATGCAGAACTGTATCGAACGCTTTTTTAAAATCTAAATAAATAACGTCAGCCGCTCTATGCCTATCGTATTCGCGCACTATTTCGTTATAAAATTCTAACAAATTAGTTAAACAAGATCTATGGCGTCGAAACCCATGTTGACTACTATTGATCAAATCGCGACTTTCTAAGTGATCGATGATACGATCCCTAACTACGGATTCCAAAAGTTTACCGAAACTGACGTTAAGCTAATGGGCCTATAATTGCTAGCTACTGTGCGGTCGCCTTTTTAAAAATGGGTGTGACGTTAGCTAATATGAAGTCTTCAGGAATAATCCCCGTTTGCAGTGACTGATTAAAAATCTTCGTTAAGAGGCCTACGATAACGTCTTTCAAATCTTTCAGATGTGTAGGATAAAACGCGTCAGGGTCTGGAGCCTTGCTAACTTTTAGCCTATCGATATAATGCGCAATCTCACCCTCGTAAACAGTTATTTCATCCAAAATAGTCTCGCTGCTAAATGGAACGATATCATCCACATCAGGGACATTATTGACGTCTTCTACGGTAAAAACTGTCGCAAAAAAGTTATTAAAAATACCCGCCTGAGCGTCGGAAGCCAAGGCGCCATTAGCGTCCACGAAGGGCCTGTATTATCTTTTATCGGCTTACGATTATTCACGTAATCGAAAAACTTTTTTGGATTATGTTTACTATCCGCAGCTATAAGTATCTCTAAATTACGCTTAGCATTCCTAACTGATCTTTTAACCTGACGTCGAAGCTCGATATATCTATTAACGTTAGCTACCGTGCCATTGCGCTTATTAAGTCTATACGCTCTGTTACGCTCATTTATGAACTCGCCTATTTCCCTAGTCCACCACTTGGGCCTACCATGATTTCTAGCGCGCTTGGGCCTACGAGGAATACTCCCTTTCGATACTCACGAAACTATCTTTAAACGCCTCCCAATGCAAATTTGCGTCATTACCCATAAATAAGTTATCCCGGTCCACTACTCTCATCCTATCCGCAAAACCATCAAAATTGGCCCTACGAAAATCAGGGACTTCTATTACGTTACTATCCTTAGTGTTTTCTATCAATAGCTTAAACCTAATAATTTGATGATCACTACATCCTAAACTCTCGCCTCCTTCTAAACCTTCGACTATATTTTCGCCGTTCGTCATCACCACCATCACCACGTCTACACTATTGTCACCGCGCGTTGGTTCGGTAACCATCTGTCGTGACTTTGGAAGTGATGATAGAAATAGCGTTGACAAAATTGAAGAGTTAAAAATCGTGAACCAAAGGTGGAATGATGAAATTGGAAAAGATTGGGTTGCAACAACGCCACCAAAAGTTAAATTTTGTGATAATGTTCTAACTTATTCCATTGTTGATTGCTGTAGAAGGGGTCCTTGGGAAGAGTGCGCTCAGGACAGATTAAGATTTCAGAGACGAATTGAGGAAAACTGAATCTAGTTTAATCCCTGTATTAAATCTTGAACATCGGCGAAAAGTATTTAATAGATTGCAATCTTTAGAATGATTTCTTTTCAGTTATTTTGTGATATTTAAAATATTCCATTTTTTCACTACCTATTGGACTCCATTGTATGAAGCTTATAAATGTATTGGAATTTATTATCGCTAAAGCAAACTACTCGAGTAATTCCATTTGTGTACATTTACATTCTTTTAGACTAGTTAAAAATGTATTTTTCGCAAAATGTATGTTAGTTTTTAATAATTATTTTAATATCTGTTATACAATTGCGGTAAAAGGTTCGTCAGAAACAAATAGCATTTAAAGCCAAAAGTTTACGAATTAGTAAATTTTGTACCTTTTGTTTTTAATAAAAATAGTGTACATTTTTCAAAATAAAACTAAAATGAAAAGTGATTTTGCTTATTTTGATGTTATATATATAAATATTTATTTATTTCTCGGGAAACTTTTAATTGCTGTAACTTTACCTTTCATTTGAAATTATGTAGGTTTCCAGTTTATGTATATATAGGCCACCTAATAATAACATTATCAATAGCCTTTAATTCACTTGGATAACATGTTATGCTAGTTCCATAAATCGATTGCCATAGTTGCGGGTGACTTCAACATCATTTTGCAATCCGAAGCAATCTCTCAGAAATGTTTAAACTTAATGCATTCTTTCTATCTTAGTCACATTATTACCAAATCCATCGAATCTGCATCTATGGTAATCAAATAACAGAATCTACGATTGATAATATATTTGTAAATAGCAATGCCCTCGTAAATTCTGGAATTATAACCACAAACATCAGTGATCTTTTTCCTACTTAAGCTATATACAACAGTGTTCAGGTTAAAACAACCAAGTGATTACAAAATATTCTCAGAGATTAACAAAAGAAAATTTACTGGGGGCTGTAGAAAATACTCGATTTGACTGTAACGATCTATGATAGAGGGTTGCATTTTTGGTACGAACGTACCAGAACTGGTACTTTCAACCCCTCCAAGTACGTTTGGAACGACTTTGAAAAATTCTGGTACTATTTAGTGACTCAGTCCTTTTGAAATTTGCTTTGTGTGTATATCTATGTTCAAGCGAAATTTTCATGGTGTTGTTAAGAGTTATCTTTAAATTAGAAGCTTTAGAAATTGTGTTTTTCAAGTTAACCCCTTTACAATGAGTGGCAAAAGAAATGTAGAAGATAAATCTGATGATTCAGATAATAATAATAATGGTAAAGAGAGACCACCTAAAAAAGCACGTTATCCTTGCGATTACCATAAATTCCAAGTTAAGTGGTTACACGAAGAAAGATTTAAATCCTGGGTATGCAGAAGTAAGAACAATAATGACAAAACATTTTGCCTTGTTGCAAATGCGAATTGGCAGGAAGTGTTACATTACTTGAAAGGCATAAGAAAACTGTAAAACACTTGAAAAATATGAATTTGAAAAGGCAATGTAAGAAGGTGATGAAATATTTGGAACCTTCTGTGTCTCCCTCATTTGAGAAGCAAGTTGCGTCCTCAGAATTGAAACTCTGCACCTTTATTACAGAGCATACTCTGACAATTGCAATAATGGACAATTTACCTGGACTTGTTGTAAATGCATGTCCAGATTAAAAAATTGCAAAAGAAATTAAACGTGCTAGGACAAAGTCAACAGGTATTTTTCGGAATGTTATGGGTAATACTTTGCAAATCTTGTGTCACAGTTAAAGACCACTAAATTCTCTTTGATCATCGACGAATCAACTGACATCTCAACTCTTAAACAACTTGTCCTCTTAACTCGGTTCTACGATATACATGTTTAGAAAACATATGATAAATTTTTAACTTTACTAGAAATAAAAGATAGCACAGCACAAGGCATTTACAGCTCAGTAGTAAATTTTTTTGATAAAATAATGTTCCAATTGAAAATTTGATTGATATGCAAGTGACATTGCAAGTGTAATGATGGGAGGAAAGGGGGGGGGGGTTCAAACCCTACTAAAAAAGAAAATCCCTTCTCTCTTCGTACAGGAATAAGTATGCTACTCAATGCACTTATGTGCTTCAAATACATGTTCTGAGCATCCAAATTACATAGAAGAATTAGCTATGAATATTTATTCCTACATAGCAAAATAGCCCCAAAAGATTATCTGACTGTGCAGAATTTCAGAAATTTACCAAAACTCAACCGCGAAGGATATTGCATCCTAGTTGCACTCGCTGGTTGTCATTAGAGGAGGTGATGAAAAGACTATTAGAACAATGGCCCGCACTTGTATTGTATTTCACGTCAGCAGCACGTCAGCAAGCATTGCATAACCCTGTAGCAAAGATGTACTTTGCCTTTTTAGCTTTTATCTTACCTGCTATAAATAAGATCAATTTGGAATTTCAAGGCAGAAAGATTTAGGAGTCACAAATTGCGCAGCTCTCTTAACAGCAGTTTCAAGGCTATTCTCAGTAATTTCATTAAAAGAGAGGCATCAAGAAACACAGATACATCTAACATCGAACCTTGTAATCCTTCAAACTATCTTAGCTTAGGTGACGCATATCATGGAGCTAGAACAGAAAGCATTTTTTTGAACCAGTGGCGGCTCGTCGGTAGGCACTGCGGAACTGCAGTACCCCTAAATTTTTTATTTACAATTGAAATAATCAAGAACAATATAAGGATGAGCTCACTGAATAACTTTTTCAATAACTTTTGAAACTTTTATTCATTGCTCAATGCTCATCCTTTTATTTCAGTAATTATTTCAACCCATTCTTAGAGACAGCACCGCTAGAATTTTTAGTCACGAGCCGCCACTGTTTGGAACACACTTCTAATATTTCAAAAATAGATCTTGAAGAATTTCAACTCAAAACTTTGAACTTTTATGTATCCTTAACAAAACGAATGTTCAGACGTTTTTTATCTTCTAATATGTTTACTAATTTAGAATTACTTGAAGCGTTAGATCCTTCAAATGTGAGTCAAGGAAGGCCCAATTCCATCATACCTCTTGCAGTAAAATTCCCCAATATCATTAAAGAAAATGATCTTGAAAAAATCAATAAAGAATGGAGGGAACTGACTTTATATGAAATGCCAGTTTGTGAATATACAACAGAACCTGGGAAATACTGGAACGCTGTTTCACAGGAAAAGTGTGGTGATCAGCACGTTTTCCTAATCTTTAAGATTAATGCTAGATTTAACGTCTCTGCCCCATTCGTCTGCTGCTGCTGAAAGAATAATCTTACTAGTTAATAACATCAAATCAAAGAATAGATCTCGCCTTAAAACAGAGACACTCACTGACTTATATAGTAAGAATTTGTTGGAAGGTACTAGTTGCAAGTTATGGCAGCCATCAGAAGAACTACTTAAAAAGATGATGATTAGGAACGGGCGTGTGAATGAAGAGTTGGATGAAGAGGAAACTGCAAGATTTTAATAAAATTAGGTAGGTTTCATGCAATATTTTTTCATTTGACACCTTTTATGAGCTACTGGTACTTTTTGTTTGTCTGATTTGGTACCTTTTATAAAATTTGAATGGCAACCCTGCCTATGAATGATCCAGATCATATATTTAATAAATTATATTGTTACGGCTTTAGAGGAGCAATCAGTAATTGGTTTAAAAGTTATTTGTCCAATAGATATCATTTTGTATCAGTAAATAAGGATTGTTCAACTAAAGCGCTTGTCAAACATGGTATGTCACATGGACCAGTTCTGGGTCCACTGTACTAAAGCTCTTGATTTTTATTTAGTTTTTTCATATACAATAATAAAACAATAAGGGTTCGTGCCTTAATCACACCCTAGAGGGAAACTCGAAGAAATGATTCTCATTGCATATAAATTTTATTTCTGTGCACCGTCACACTGCTGAGAGTTTATCTTTTCTTCATTTATGTAAATTGCTGATTATTTCACCTTCATTAAAGTTATTCCTGCTCTATATTGCATGAATTCTGAATATGGAACTCAAAGTTGTGTGGAGACTTATAATATACCTAAGAATTTGTTTATTAGTGTTTAAATATTGTAATTATTATTATTTTTATGGAAGAAACATCCAGGAATTAATAAATATATATATAATATATATATATATATATATATATATCACTATCTTTTAAAAATGTTTAAAAAGACAGGTATATGACCAAGACGAGGTTGGGGGGAGAAGGAATTATTTCGTAGGACGTCTGAATAAACTCTTCAAGCATAAGCCAACAAGGACGATATTCTAACATAGAAAAAAGGTAATTTCATCCTTAAATACAGCCGTACGACAGGTCTGAAATGTGAGGTGGTGGTGGGTATAGAAATGTCCCATCCTTGTATATCCCTTCCCCGGTGTTATACCCCATCATATTCTCTCGAGAAGATTGTGATCAGCTTAATTGAAGAGTGAACTTAAATTTCGGTATTAAATTTTATAAGTTTAGCATTTAAAAATATTTATATTTTAAAAGTAAGAATCTTAAATTTTAAAAAACAGAATTCATACCATTCTGAGAATCACACTATACAGCGCTGTTTTATGTATATTCTGTTCGAAGTCCTGTTTCAAAATGTATGGAAAAGGATGTGCCGCAAGTGTTTGGGGGGTTACTTCTAAATTCGCAAGGTGAAAACCGTCCGTGAGATGCGTCATCATGGAACGCAAACTTGGTTCTCTTTCAGTGGCATTACAATCTTAACCATAGCGACGGTAGAGGAATTAATACCAGTTATTCAGTTCTTCATTTGTCGAATGGGTACCGATTACAACGCTTTGATATGATAGGCAAATTGGGCTTATACCACCCAATCAACCAAAATTTGGGGGTCTCACCCCCGCATTTTTTTCCTACTAATATAAAACGTGTACCAAAGAAGTTTTATTAAAATCAATTAATATTTAAGGGCGCCTCATAAGCAACCATCCCTACTAGGCCAAATTTACTATGCTTTCAGTCCTAAAATGTTTAGTTCAATTCAGTTTCTAATTAATCAGTAGTCAATGTCTAGTTTAGTTTATGCTGTTATTTAACTGCTGTTATTTGCCCTTATAATGGAACGCTAATAAAAAATTCGTGTATTTATGTTTCAATAATTAACTAAATTTGAGTCCTTGTGCGGGACCAATAAGAATATTTATAATTGCTTGAGATTTTGCACATTTTATTTTTTGTCAAATGGAATATATTGAGGGGGTGAGACGGTGAAATTTTCAATTTCGAAAAATAAGGGCCACCCTAATATATATATATATATATATGAATTTTAAATTCAGTTTTACCTTCACTAGCAAAAGTAATTTTATTCAATTTCAATTGTTGAGTACTTCCAAAATGCATGTGTGTTAATTTTGAAAAAAAAATGTATATTAAAAATTAAAATAATAATAAACCTTTTCATTTTTCATTTCCATTTATTTCATTTTAATAACAGAGACACAAAGAAAAATAAAATAGATTTATGTATACTGCGCTACCAGGGAAACAAAATTTGGTGTCAGCGGAGGCATAAACGGGTTTTGGGACGAGATGTGTGAAAAGTCACATTCCGAAGTGACCATTTTGATATTTGGTCACAATAGTTACATGCTTTCTCCCCGACAAAAGTAAACAGACACTTTCAGGGGAGTTAGTTAAATTGTTCATTGTTTTTCTTATATATATATATATATATATATATATATATATATATATATATATATATATATATATATATAGTATGTATTGATATTTTTGTTTTATTCTGTCATTTGTTTTTTTTCACTCATTTCGGACAATAATCTGTTTTTCGCTCCACCTTAGACCTACAGTATACACAATAGACACACAGGGGGTTTATGTTTGAATGTAATCTAATTTTTAACAGTGATTTCGAAATAAAGTCAATAATGTGTGTGTGTGTGTGTGTGTGTGTGTGTGTGTGTGTGTGTGTGTGTGTGTGTATGCCGTCTTCAGTTTCTCGAGCATTAACTCTCTCTCCTTGTATAAACAGAAATTAGATTCAGTTTACGTTCACTAACAAAAATAATAATGATGAACTCAATAAATAACACTGGGGAACAAATTTCAACTTTTTGTCTATTGAATTAGATTTGACAGTTAGTTCTAGGTAATTTGGGTGCGCTGAGCACGAATTTTTACTCGGTTTTGCTCTATCAGGTCCTGATTTTGCTCAACACCCCTCCTCTCGTCGTATTCATAAAAAGGTTTTTTTCTCAATACTCGCTAAGTCTTTTTGCAGTTACACATTATGCAACTAGGTTTTTATCTAGGTATTTGTACCTATTGTTATGGTATTGTTGTATTATGTATATTTTTATATGTAGCACCCTAAAATATTTTTAATTTTCTCATTTTTAACCCATTTTAATATTAGTAAATTAAACTAAAAATATTATAGAATTCTAAAATTTTCTCGAGCGTTCCTGTTCTCTGTAGAGTATTCTAGAGGGACAACTAAAATATATAAAAGCGACTCGTTTCCAGAGTTAATCAGTCAATTCAATCAGTCAGTCAGTCAGTCAGTCAGTTGAGTTAGTTAATTAAGTTTGGGCATTAACATAATTTTGAATTGGCATATGATTTAGTGAGTAATTTTGTCATCGTGATTTAATATAGTTGATTTAATTAGACGTAATTTATATTGTACCTACTCATCCGTGTTTCTAGTTTAATTTCATAGATTGTAAGTACCTATTTCATAATAAGTACCTATTTAAACTAATTTTTGTGTTTTATATTTCAGATTTTCTTAAATTTATATGAATTAAGGGCTTTAAATACCTTTACAAATTGGCAGAACAGTCAAGCAATATGTCATCAAGCACTAGAAAGTTCAAATGCAAAAACAACCCTGATTCCTTCTGTTATATATGTGGAAATTTTACACTTCCACATCAACGAGCAAATATAACTGACTTCGTAAAAAGAGCTTACTTAGCTTATTTTGGCATAAAACTGGGGGACCAAGATAAATCGTGGGCTCCACATAAAGCCTGCACTATATGCATTGAAAGACTGCGACATTGGACGAAGGGTTCGGATTCAAAAATACCTTTTGGAGTTCCGATGGTAAGTTTATGATTTCATAAAACTACGTAATTTAATCACTAGTATACTGTAACTTACCTAAATGTAATTGTAACTTAGGTACATAAACAAAATTTACAGAAAATGTTTATAAGAATCTCAAATATTGCATAAGGTTGAAACACAGAAATGTTAAATGTTTGGGTGATAACTTTTGATAAAATTCATAAAAACAAGTCTCTCGTCGCTTTTGTTAACGCTTTACAATTTTTTTTCCATATCAGGTGTGGCGAGAGCCTACTAACCACGAGACCGATTGCTACCTTTGCTTTGTCAAGACTTCGGGCTTCACTAAGAAAAATAAACATTGTATCGAGTACCCAAATTTCGACACCGCGATACGACCTGTGCTGCATTCAAATGAGATCCCCATTCCAAAATGTAAGGGTCTGCCAACTCAAGAATTAGTTGAAGATGTTCCTGAAAATATTGTTATGCACTTTGAGGAGTCAGACACCGATTTTGACCCCGTATTTGAAAGTCAAAACGATCCGCAAAAGTTTAACCAGGCCGAGTTGAATGATCTTGTAAGGGATCTAAATTTGCCAAAAAAGGCTGCGGAAATTTTAGCTTCAAGACTTAAAGAGAAAAACTTGCTTACTTCAAACACATACATTTCATTTTACAGAAAAAGAGAAGAAGAACTTGTTAAATTTTTAGAACAGAGGATAGTTTAGTATATTGCTGCGACATAGTTGGTTTGTTAAAGAAGATGGGGGTTGAGTCTTACGATGCAAATGATTGGCGCTTGTTTTTAGACAGTTCGAAAAGAAGTCTTAAGTGTGTGTTGTTGCATAATGGCACTCTATACGGCTCGATACCGATTGGGCACTCAACAAAATTAAAAGAAAAGTATGAACATATAGAAAAGGTTTTAAATCTTATCAAATATAGGGAGCACGAGTGGATCATATGTGTTGACTTAAAAATGGTTAATTTTCTGCTAGGACAACAAGGAGGGTATACTAAATATCCCTGCTTCCTTTGCTTATGGGACAGCAGAGCCAAGGAAGAACATTATTTCAAACAAATCTGGCCAGCACGAACATCACTTACTGTCGGAGAAAAAAACGTAATTAATCCACCTTTAGTGAGCAGAGATAAAATCATATTTCCTCCTCTGCATATAAAACTAGGCCTCATTAAACAATATGTAAAAGCTTTAGATACGAACGGCGAGTGTTTCAAATACATAACTTCAAAATTTCCAAGTTTAAGTTATGAAAAAATCAAGGCGGGAATTTTCGACGGTCCACAAATAAGAACAATGATTAAAGACAGCAATTTTCCTAATGTCATGAATGAACGCGAAAAAATGGCTGGTTCTCATTCGTGGACTTGATAGAAAACTTTTTAGGCAATTATAGGGCAGATAACTACGAAGAAATCGTAAAAAAACTTTTAAGGGACTACAAAGAGTTAGGTTGCAATATGAGCATAAAAATGCATTTTTTGAATAGCCATCTTGACCAATTTCCAAGTAATTTAGGTGATGTAAGTGACGAACAAGGGAGAGATTCCACCAAGATATCAAAATTATGGAGGAACGGTACCAAGGCCGCTGGGATTCCCACATGATGGCTGATTACTGCTGGTGCTTGAAAAGAGACCTGCCATCAACAAGCAAATACGCTAGAAAGTCTTACAAAAGAAAATTTTTGCCACAGTGAAAGCTTCATATCTGTTTGTTTTTTATTTTAAGTCATTTCTATCGTTATAATGTAATTTTACTGTAGTTTGAACTGCTTGTATTCATGAAACTTGAAAAAAAAATTTAACACATGACTTAATTTTTTAGTCCTAATTTGAAAAATCTGGAAAATGGCACATAGGCTATCGACAAGAATCAGGACCTGATAGAGCCAAACCGAGTTGAAATTCGTATTCAGCGCACCCAAATTACCTAGAATCAAGTGTCAGATATCATTCAATAAAATACGTGTTGCCCAGTGTAATAGGAGTGGACAGAGGTAAATTGAGTGAAAGCCTGTTATCCGCGATCTTTTGGAGTAGCCTTCGGCAAATCACCTGTTGTGTAACGAGCTTATACCGTTAGACTCTTCTTGGAATAAAAAAGTTGTTTTCGATGAAATGATTAACGATGAAAGGATTGACTGTAATATTAACTCAGTAAAATTATATTTAAATAGGGATGCTTCAACTCCGGAAATTAGTTTTAAATTGGTAGTTTGGTAGGTTCCTTGTTAGAATTTTTTTTGTGTGTGTGTGTGTGTTTGCATGTAGTTTTTCGGGAAAAGAATTTAGGTTGTTTACTGCATTCCACGTGAGACCATCTTACAAAGATCTTTCTTTCACTGATCATAAATTTTAATGATAATCAAATGTGATTTTCGTTTTTTCTTTGTGGAGTGAGCATCATTAATATATAAACTGATCTTCATAATGTTTTCAGATGATACAACTGTCTTTTTCTTGCAGAGATGTTAATTGCCAATCCTCTGTGTGTGTGTGTGTGTATGTATGTATATTTATATATATATATAATCTTTTAATTTTCGTAATTTTTTTTCGTTGGGGTGAGCAATCAATAAGTATGATTGTAATTGGGGAGACAGACACGGTTCAATTTGAAAATTTCCCCCCTCACCGTCCTTCCTGAGGATTCCCCAAAATCCTGTACCCTGTTGTTCGCTTGCGATTTTGATGGTGATATACCATGAATCGGTGGTTAGCATCGCTAACTATGAATTCATCGGTTCCGGGTTCGAGACCCGGCGTTGACAGCCGGCGCGCATAACAATATTTTAAAAGTTTTTCCTTATGCCATAGAATTCGCAAGTTACTGTAAAGTTTTCATTTTAATATTAATTTATAATTTAAAGAGTCTAGTGTGTTTCCTGTGGGGCTCGTTTTGCGTCTAAATAAATTCTTAAACTGATTTAAAATGTATAGTGAGTTAATGGAACAGAGTACAATATAAAGAACCCTGTGTATTTCTTTTATTATCAATGTTGGTAATCGTTTAAATAATTAGTTCTTTTGCCGAGCAAATTTAAGGAGAAAGTCGCTCTTGCCTTTAATAAATAAGTAATTAAATTAAATGGTTTTGCCAAGCAAATCACTCTAATAAGGTACACCTGAACATAATTAAAATGAAAACATTATTTGGCAACGCATGTAAATAAAATTAAAATAAATGGTGTAAGGTGGTAATCACCCTAATAAGGTACACCTGAACATAATTAAATTAAAAACAATAACTGGTAACTTTCCTTATAAATAATTAAATTATATAGTGCTCTCTGGTAACCCCTCCGTATATAAATAAGTGATATCTGGCAACTCACGACCCTCTATATAACAGCTGCCTGGGCCCTGGACGCTCATAATGCGTCGCACTCCGGTGGAATAAAGAACTCTCTCTCTCCTTCTTAGGTTAAGGCTTAGGTTAGGTTTCCCTCTGGGGGGTGAGGACATCCCACCTTTTCCCCCAAAGACCCTCCTCCTCCTTTCTCTCCCTCTCTTAGGTTAAAGTTACCCCTTTGGGGGAGGTCATTCTCCCTTCTTCCCCCGAAGCTCCCTCCCTCCCCATTTGCAGCATTGATTTGTTGCATAACCCCCTTCCCCCTTTTGCAGCATGGATTTGTTGCATAACCCCTTCCCCCCTTTGCAGCATTGACTTGTTGCATAACCCCTTGCAACACCCCCCTCGATAAGCCCATTGCAACATTTCTGCACTCTCCCATTTTGCGGTCATACTACTAGTCATAATATTTTAATGCTCGGATCCCGGCTAAGACCGTGTCAATTCATCGTGTTTGAATGTGAAATTCATCCCACACACACATATATATATGGGTAGTGTGTTTCGACTAAATGGTCGAAGTCAACGATGTACTACATCTCGACTCATTTTTCTGGACTAAAATCTGAAAAAGTTGAAAAAGTATTAAACATCTATTCCCTGTACGATATGTAAAAAGAAATAAATTAAACTTTTATAGTGATCAAAGGTTTTTGTATACACATTTCGTACATAACCTTTAATTGAGTTTTCTTCTGATGCGTATTGACGACCAAATAAATGCAAATCTCTTGTTTCCTTCTAAATAAATTGTCCTAAAAGAGATTTTGACGCCCTCTGTCTAATAGATGTCTCGCTTTATGTCATAAACAAATGAAACAGAATTTCCAGTCCCCGTTTTCATGGCCATTAAATACGACACTTTCATGCTTCAATTATTATTATTATTATTATTATCATTATTATTATTATCATTATGAAATAATGATGTGGAAATAGTGTCTTTTCTGACATCTGACAACATTATCGTATTAAAAAAGAAAATGTAAATTTGTGTTTTTACATTTTCTTTCTAATACAATAATGGTGTCAGGTGTCAGAAAAGACGCTCTTTTTACAACATCGTTATTTCATAATGATAATAAAAATAATAATAATAATAATAATAATAATATGAGTCTTACTTGTTCGAAGCATTAAAGTTTCTGGTGGTTTTTCATCCACGATTTTATTATTATCACGGGTCGGCGGTTTTCTCTTCCGGTCTGTAGAAACGTGCCTCTCCCCAGACGTATTACCCAAATGGTAAACCCAGTGGCGGTTCCTCATATGGGCAATATGGGCAGCCGCACAGGGCGGCATTTGTGGAGGGGCGGCATGAGCGCCTGCAAAAAAAATAAAAATAAAAATAAGAATAAATAAATAAAGACATAAATAAAAATTAAAAATAAAATAAAATAAATAATAAAAGATCAATGACTTTGCATCAAGGAAGGTAAGAAGAGTCAGGCTTTAGATGGCAGTTGTGCTGTGGTGCAATTTATTTTGTTTCTTGTTCAAAGTGTAGCATAATAATTAGTTAATTACCCTCTCTTAAGTGTCTTATTCTATTTATGTGATAGAGCATTTGTACAATTTAGAAATTTGATTCTCTACTGTAGTTTATTTATGGCAGTTGTGCAATTTAATTTGTATTTTTCCTGTTCATAGTATCATAATTACATTCTCTTAAGTGAGTTATTCTATTTACGTGATGAAGGATTTGTAAAATTCAGAAATTTGAGTCTTTGTTTTGGTTCTGAAGTTCCAACAATTAGTCCAATAAAAAGTTATTTTGTGAAAGAGTTATGTCTGTCCTTTATTTTGGGGGATTCGAATGTGTGTGTGTTGGCGAACAGGGGGGGGGGGCGCTGAAGGTGAGGTTCGCCCAGGGCGTCATGTAAGCTAGGACCGCCACTGGGTAAACCTCCTTTCTTTCGGGGTTAAGGGTTTAAATGACTAAATCGATTTACTATGTACATTAAGTTTTAGTTAACTCGTATAGTAAATATAATCGAACTCCATGCCTCTGTTCGATCCTTAATGTGAGTCGGGTACTCACTCAAAATTTATTAATTTTGGAGGCCTCCGTGTCTCGGCCTTATCTCTCTCTTCTCCTGTATTGAGCATTAGTTCTCAACCCCTGTACAGCCACAAATCAAAAAGGGGGATGGTACTTGAAAGGAGGAGAATATTCAATACTTCAATATGTAAACATATTCTTAAGAAAGAAAATACACATTATTCATCATTTGAACTCATATTAATTTGGGGGTTTCTTCCTACTGGATAGTCATAATTTATTATTATTATTATTATTATTATTATTATTATTATTATTATTATTTTGGGCCAATTATATCGACATTACAAAATAAAATTAATTCAGAATCGTTCAATATTCGGTTCATATGAAACAATTAAATCTTTAGAAACGGTGGTCTGTATTTTATTTTACAGTGTCGGTTGTTTTGGTCTAATGGTACGGGCATCACTTTCAGATGGTAGTCATAGTAGTCATCAAAGACATTTACGTCAATGTAATATATAGTCATTGTTGAGAAATTAGATCCCATTTTCAGGAGGATTTTTCTGCCTGCGAATAGCGTATGTCGTAAACAATTGCGCCATATGTCATATCCCAAAAACCGCAGTTTATCGGAAGAAATAAACATGGGGGTCTGCAGCTCCTTCCCTGAGCGTCTATATATAAAGAAGTGTTGACACGAAGCTAAATGAACGTAACTAGGATGATCTTGATCGAAAACTACGAAAACGAACAACTTTTGTATTTAGTACAACTTTAAAGGTTACTTTAATGGTAACAGTACCATAATAAAAAAAATTCAACGCCTCTTTGTGAAAGACAATGAAGAGGAAACTAACTGATATTAATTGACAGCTTTTCTCATTTCTGTATGATGTTAATTTTCTGATGTTGGAAGGATGTTTACCTTATTCTTGCACGGTGATGTTTAATTATTCTTCATTACTTTTCATTTTATTTAATCTTTTACTTTTTCATAAATTTACTTCTATTTTACACTCATACTATTTTATATTCTAATTTTCTTCCCTGTTGCTGTC